>JAADXL010000364.1:0-30973 GCA_023337755.1 Pythium aristosporum
AAAGGGCATTTCTCCACCTTCCTCCTCCTCTCTAGTCCTCCACCATGGACGTGGGCGTCGAAGTCGAGGTGCTCGTGGACGGCGCGTGGACGCCCGGGCTCATTATCGACCGGTACGTGAGCCCCATTGACGTGTCGGGCGCGGTCGCGACCGTCAAGTTTGACGACGGCACGGTCCACGAGTTCAGCGTCCCCGAGGACGTGACGAAATCGCCCCCCAACATGCGGGTTCTCGCGGCCGCCATGGACGACTCGCTCGACGTCGACGACCTCACGTCGCTCATGGAGCTCAGCGAATCCACCATCCTCTCGGCGCTCGACTGCCGCTTCCGCCGCGACAAAATCTACACAAGGACGGGCACGATCCTGCTCGCCGTGAACCCGTTTCAGAAGCTGCGCGGGCTCTACGACTCGACGCTTCTCCAGCAATACATCGACAGCTTTGACAGTTCCAATCTGCCCATCGGCTCGCCCGCGCGGCGGCGCAGCAGCCAGCCGCAGCAGGGCCGGCGCGGCAGCTCGATTCCAGACCTCTCGACCAAGAACACACTGCCGCCCCACGTGTACCAGGTCGCCGGTGGCGCGTACCGGCAAATGCTCAGCGGCATGAACGGCATCTTGAGCGACCAGTCGATTCTCGTGAGCGGCGAAAGCGGCAGCGGCAAGACCGAGTCGACCAAGTTCCTCATGCAGTACCTCGCGGCCCAGGCCGGCGGCGGCGCGGCCCCGTTCAACCCGGCGCAGTCCATGTCGGGCGGCATCCAGCACGGCATCGCGGCCAAGGTCCTGCAAACCAACACGCTGCTCGAGTCGTTTGGCAACGCACGCACGCTCCGGAACGACAACTCGAGTCGCTTTGGCAAGTTTATTAAGCTCCACTTTACGAACGGCGGCAAGCTCACGGGCGCGAGCATTCAGACATACTTGCTCGAGAAAGTACGGCTCGTGTCCCAGTCCAAGGGCGAGCGCAACTACCACATTTTCTACGAGATGGCCATGGGCGCGTCGCCCGCCCAGCGGAGACGGTGGAGCCTCGATCCGCCGCCCAGCAGCGCCCAAGGGGCCGCGGCAGACTCGAGCGAACTGCCCGAGACCATGCGCCAGTTTCTCCACTATCGTTTTTTAAACCAGAGCCAGTGCTACAAGCGCCGCGACGGCGTCGACGATCGCGAAATGTTTCATCGCGTGGGCGACGCGCTCGAGGTCGTAGGTTTTACGCCGTTTGAGCAGGCCGGCATCTTTGATCTCCTCGCGGCGCTCATGCACGTCGGGAACCTCACGTTCGAGCACGACGAGCGAGACTCGTCGGGGCCCGCCGCGGCCTCGACCAACGCCACGGACTTGGCACCTAGCTGCATATGGTCCCGCGACGCTGCCGCGCGTCTGCTGGCCGTGGACGCATCGCAGCTCGAGCGCGCACTGAGTGTCCGCAAGATCCGTGCCGGGACAGACTTTGTCAGCGTGAAGCTCTCGGCAGAGCAGGCCAACAACGCCCGCGACGCGTTGGCACGCGCGCTCTACGGTCGCCTTTTTGACTGGATGGTGTGCAAGATCAACGAATTCTTGAAAATGGACGACGCGCAGAAGGCCAAGGGCCACTTCATCGGCATTCTCGACATTTTCGGCTTTGAAGTCTTTCCCCACAATTCCTTCGAGCAGCTCTGCATCAACTTTGCGAACGAGACGCTGCAACTCCAGTTCAACGACTATATATTCAAGATGGAGCAGCAAGAGTACGAAGCGCAGGGTGTGGACTGGAAGTATGTCGAGTTTCTGGACAATCTCGACTGTGTCAACCTCATTTCGCAGCGGCCCTACGGTATTCTCCCGCTCATCGACGAAGAGTGTCTCATCCCCAAGGGCAACGATGTTACGTTTGCCTCGAAGGTGTACAAGGCCTGGGACGACCACGTGCGCTTCTCGGCCTCGCGGATCCAAAAGGCCAATGGCAACTTCACGATCATCCACTATGCCGGCCCAGTCGAGTACTCGACGAGTGGCTTCCTCGAAAAGAACAAGGACACGCTCCACCAAGAGGCCGTGGATCTTCTCGTGCATTCGCCACGCGACGGCAGCTTCACTAAGATGCTGAGCGAGGGCACCGACTTTCGCCCGCGCGACAAGGCCTCGCCGCGTCAACGTGCGGCCGCCAACAAGCAGCGCGGCGCGAGCGTCGGCTGGCAGTTCAAGGAACAGTTGACGACACTGCTCGAGACGCTCCAGCAAACCAACCCTCACTACGTGCGGTGCCTAAAACCTAACGACGCCTGTGAGGCGGGCGTGTTTGCACGTGACCGCGTGATCAACCAGTTGCGGTGTAATGGCGTCATGGAGGCCGTGCGCGTCGCGCGTGCCGGGTATCCGATTCGCGTGCCCCACGAAGAGTTCGTCGCTCGGTACTTTTGCTTGAAGCGTGTGCGCAGTAGCACGCTCGCCGGCTCGGACAAGACGTTATCGACCCAGAGCCTGAACCAGCGTGGCTCGTCGTGCTCTGCGCTGGTTGTGGCCGAGGCCAAGGACATTCTGAAAGACCTACTCGTGTATCTACCCAAGGAGCACACGACGGAAGCTCAAAGTGCGTTTGAGCACTCGGACCAGGTGCAGTTTGCGACGCGGTGCATCAGCGTCGGCGTGCAAATGGGCTTCACCAAGATGTTTCTCAAGAAGACGACGTACGACGCCCTGGAAGAGATGCGCACACAGCGCGTGCGGCGCCACATGATCAAAGTGTACCACGCCGTGCTGTGTGCAACGGCGCGGCGCCGCTATCTGCGGTTCCGGTTCGCGGTCCAGTCTCTCCAAATCGCGTTCCGGTATCGTCTAGCGACCAAGCAGCGGCGCCGTCGTAAGGCGCTCGCGGTCAAGAAGCACTATGCACGCATCGTGCAGGCAAACCTCCAAATGGTCAATCGCCGCAACAAGTACAAACGGTTTCTCCAGGTCGTCAAGCTGCTCCAGTGTCGGTTCCGGTACCGCCAGGTCATGAGTCGTCGCCGTCGCGCGCAGTCGCAGCGTGATCAGCAGAACCGCGAGCGGCAGGCCGCGCAGGCCAAGCTGGAACGGCAGCGCGCCGAAGAGCGAGCGCGGCTCGAAAAGCAGCAAGCCGCCGAGAAGCTCCAAGCCGAGCAGAGGCGCAAGCAGTCGCAGCCGATGCAGTACAAGGACAGCAGCTACACGGCGTCGTCGGACAGCTCGTCCGAGGCCTCGCTCACGTCCAACGACATTGAAGGCGACGGCTACAACTCGTCGGCGTCGTCGGACGATCAGTTCACGGCGTACAACGACCAGCCGTTCCGCAAGCACACGCTCAAGACGGTTGACGAGTCGAGCAACCAGCTCATGCCGCGCAAATTTTCGACCAGCTCTCTGCAGCGCCCAAGCCAGATCGTCAACAACATTCGCCCGATCGACGGGCCGCCGCGGCCGCTCTCGAACCACCGCGTGTCGCGCACTTTTAGCGACGCATCACAGAGCGGCTATGGGCAGCCGCCGCGCAAGTCGTCGGCCGCGTCGGCGTTCCGCAACACGCGCAGCTCGCGCGCAGTGGCTCTGCCGCGGCTTGACGTGGTCCAGCAAACGCAGTGGGTCAACGACGAAGACCGCTTCAGCTGCCACATTTGCAACAAGCGGTTTAACATGTTTAAGCGCAAGCACCACTGCCGCGCGTGCGGCGAAGTGATTTGCAATAGCTGCTCGCTGTACCACCGCATCCAGAACCGGTCCATGCGCGTGTGCGTCTCGTGCGTCGCGTTCCACTCGCTCGACAGCCCGACCGAGGCCTCGTCGACCAAGTCGACGTCGCGCGGCGCCGTCGGCGGCTTCAGCGCCAACCGCAAGACCTCGACGGGGTCCAATTTTGAACTCACGCGCAGCGAAGGCAGCTCGGGTATCTGGATGAACGCGTGGCCCGAGCCACCGTACCCGGACGACGAAGAAGAGCGGCTCACGTGTCTCCGCGAACTCAACATTCGCGAGCTCGCGACGTCGGGGAAGTTCAACATGTACTGCGAAGTCGCGGCCAAGACCATGAAGTGCCCGATCGCGTACGTGAGCATTTTGGAGGACGAAGAGCAGATCCTCGTGGCCAACATTGGCATGGCCCACACGACACTGCCGCGCGAGCTGTCGTTCTGTGCCCACACGATCTGCCAGCCGAGCGTGCTCGTGGTGCTCGACACCAAGAGCGACGAGCGGTTCCGTGAGAACCCCATGGTCAAGGGCGAGAAAGGCGCCGTCAAGATTCGGTATTACGCCGGCGCGACCATTTTCTCGCGGGACGGCCACGCGCTGGGCACGGTCGCCGTGCTCGACACCAAGCCGCGGCGCGAGGCCGACCAGGAGCACATTGGCATGCTGCAGCACCTGAGCTTCCTCGCGAGCGAGAAGATGATGCAGAGCACGATCCACGGAGACAGCGACAGTGAGATCCTCTAAGGCCCCCCATCCCAGGTCGCGATGTCGATTATGATAATGTGTGTTTTTTGGTGGGAACTTTGAAATATTAGAATATATGCACTTTTTAGTCAGGTACCCGTTTTAGGATACTTCAACTAGTTTATCTTTGAGCAACGTGAGGTCAACCAGTCCAAAGATGTGATTCTCTCGACCGCACAACACAACCGCTCACGCTGCATCACCTATTGTGCCTTGAAGCTCCCACCGCGACCTGCAACTGCGAGCCAACGACTCCCGCTGCCCTACGTGTGGCAAGGTCGTTGGCCACAGTCGCCCCGTGCTTCCACGCGTCAACGACAGAAGTCCGATGGCGTCGGAGGTGTTGGGCTACGAGCCGCCGCCATGTCAGAAAACGATAGGTCCTGATAGGGTACGAAGCTGTCATGTACCTACACATTCAAGAAGAGCGAGATATAGTACTAGTATCTATTGGGTGCGCTCTTCGTTGTGGTGCTTGCCAATCGCTCACACCCAAGCGGTGCTGTGATGGCGTAGCCATGCAGTAGTGCTCCCGGCTGCATCGGCTCTCTCCACACGGCGTTCTAGGTACAGTGGGTCAATACATGAGCATGGCAGTCAGCAACACTTACTCCGTGTTCAAAAGCGTCCCAAATCTCCGTGGCGCATCCCCCCTTTACATTTTGCTTTTGCGGCAAAGAGCCTCGGTCCGAGACTCGGGGACACCGTCCGATTGAAAAAGAGGTGACGAGTTTCATCATGAGACAGTGGAACGTTCGACCTGAGATACAGGGGCCTTTCAGGTCAGTAATGTCAACGCGCACGCAATTTCATTGTGTAGTCGTGGAGTTGGACGGGAGTGCCGGCTCAAGTCGATAGCAGTGCCAGAGTCCTTGGGCGTGCAGCAAGCGTGGCCGGCGAAATCCCCCCTCGCGAGCTGATGAATGTCGATGAGAAACATAGAAAACTGTTATCACAGGATCTTCTGTGTTTTGTAACTTGACATTTTTGACTATAGAAGACTACTTCGAAGTAGAATTTTGTAGTTTACCGAATATATTAGGTGAAGTACAGAATTGGAGTCTAAAATGTCAAGTGCTAAACAGCTTTTACAGTCGACTCTGGCTGCAGCGCGCCAACGTGCCGCACGTTTGGCCGGATATATTACTGTAGTATTCCTCCCCCAGCATCCGGCAAGTTTGCAGGCAAATCCTTTACCGTTATTCAACAGCCGCACCCCAAGGAATCCTTCAGATGCAAATTAACTGTGATTTTAGAGTTTAGACATTCTTCGCAACTACTGGGTGCAACTGCTCAGAAATAATGGGTTGATGATGTGGGGACTCCCGAGCAGCAAATGGCAGTACATACTTTAGTTGGGAGTTGCCATTTGCCGCTCATAGGGAAGAGGGTCGCCTTGGCTTTTCGTCAGAGCCAACAATTTTTATGTTAGTTGTCTCCAAAACGTTGGGAATCGCTCCAACTGTGTTGTGTAACACAGCTTTTGTTGGTAACCTCAAGTTCGTTATCACGACAGACAGGGTTGTCCTTCTATAAATTCATACCAAATTCTAGAGAATTTGATAATTAGTTTTGAGTTGGAATAGGTTCGACGTCTCATCCACATGGCTGAACTGTCAGAAACAGCGTGACAATACTGTCCAAAACCGGTACGGAGCAAGCTTGTACCATCAACCTATTTGTCGTGTTGTGATTTGACACAGGCCAGAATGTCCGAGAGAAAATGTTGACCGGGTGATGTGCTCGATTAAGTTCGCAGTCGACACATCATGGGGAAGTAATGAAAATTGATGCGTTTATTCCCCAAAATTGATGCGTTTATTGACAACCCTGCGACAGATGGGACCCATCATGGGTACAGTGACTCTGCGACATTGAGACGAAAAAACTGCACTGCGATGAATTTTTCTCTGACCTCATTTGCCCCAAAACACCTCTTATCCAACAACTACCTTATTATCTTCTTCGAAAAAGTTGCGCAATCAGAGGTTTAGACTGGAATTTTCCGGGACGCGCCCGTGAAATAGATGAAAAGGGCGTCTTTTTCGATCATGCGATACTGGAGAGAGCTCTCTGGCGACCAGACTCAAAGACATCCATACTGCAAGCCCTTCTCCTTCGAGGACGCGCCGTGAGACACTCGTCATATTGCATCTGGCCGCTTGATCGCCTCCGTGCCGTTGGTAATTGTTCTCTGCATATCCCCATTACGCCAACGAGGCCTCTCCCTCGAAGCGTCTCTCCCGCGACTACAAGGCCCATTCGCCCAGTTTCCCGTTTTCTCGAAGCTTCCCAACGTGAGAACATGAGCGCCCTGAGCTCGAGTTTCCGCAGCGACTCGGGCGGCTCCTCGGCGCGGCGCATCGCCGTCATTGGCGCGCAGACCGCCGAACCCGAGAGCGCGCATCCCTACACGGTGCGTATATACGAGAAATCTTCGTCGGTGGCGGGGGGAAAGGAGATGCGAGACGGTCTTTTCTGACTGGCTGGATGGTGGTGTGCATAGGTTTACCGCACGGTCACGACGTTCGACGGGCAGTGCTACGAGCGGCTCGTGCGCTACAGCGAATTCCTCTGGTTCTACAAGCGGGTGCGTCTGGCCCTGTTTGCCCATGCGAGGAGACGATCGGGAGAATGACCCTTTTTGCGTCGTGTGATATATAACAGCTCAAGTTTCGCAACAAGGCGATGGCGATCAAGACCTTTCCCAAGAAGAAATGGACCCGCAAGGCGTCGCTCACGGACGAGGTCATTGAGGCGCGCCAAGTCATGCTGAACGAATTCATGAAGGAGGTGTGCAAGGCCGAGCTCACGCCCGAGAGCGAGCAGTGTCTCCAGAAGCTGCTCAAGATCGGCAAGTTTCAAGACGGCAGCGGCCGCGTGTCGGAGCTGCGCACGTCGTTGGGCGCGTCCTTTCTCCCGAGTGACCGTGGCGATCGAAGCGCAACGCGGCGTGGCGGTCTGGACGTGGTCCATGAAGTCGAAGAAGAGAGCGAAAAGCACAAGGCGGCGCCGACAACGACCACGGATGTATCGGGGACGCTCACGCTCACGTCGCTGTCGTTTCCTGCGATCTCATCGAATGCCACGACCGTGCTCGCGGACGACGAGCGATCGGCCATCGGATCGCAGTCGCGGCTTGCGACGGAGGATCTGGCGAACGAGGAGCCAGCGACGGCCGCCAATAGCAGCGCTCGCTCGGCGCCCCACAAGTCGATGTCGTCGATCCCGCCGTCGGCGTATTCGGCCGACTTGGTGCTCAACCGGCCGCCGCTCAAGGCCAGCCAGTCGCTGCCGCAGGGGCCGCGTCCCTGCAACTGCGACGAGGCTCCTACCGCAGCACCGGCGAGTGCTCCGGCAAAGCTGACTTCCGACAATGGGGAGCCAGCGCACGCCGGTGAAGACGGGTACGCGTCGCCCGACGCCCCGTACCGCGAGCGCGTCAACTCGCAAATGGGCATTATCATGCGCTTGATCTCTGAGAGCGAAGCGGAGACGAAGCACATGGAGTCGGCGCAGTCGATGGCAGTGCCCACGCCCATGCCCCTCACGGCATAGAGGTCCGACAAACGCATGGAGGCAACAGCCCCCACCCGCTCTCTCGCTGTCGTGTCGCCGGCCAGCCCAGCAGCTCTACTTCCTTCCCTTTCTATTTAATCCTCATAAACGTAAACGTCGTAAGCGCTCACAATGAGACGCTGCAGTTGTATCCATTCGTCTTGCCGACACGTCGTATCGTATTAGTACGTGTGGTCTGCATTTTGGAGCACGGCGCAGAAAGATCGCGATGTGGCATATCGGACATCCGATTTCGAACCCGAATGCAATCCACTTTTCTCAAAATGAGATTAAAACAGTGATAGTTTACTAAAACAGGGTATTTTATTCAATGACTAGGCGACAAGCGATTGCACAACGCCAAACCATAGAAATACGCAGCTGGCACGTCTGGGCGGAAAAAAGCAGCAAGTGTCAAGGCGTCAGGGTGACACAAGTGCCATCAACAGGCCATTTGTGGGCCTTTGACAACAGCCGACCGCGGATTCTTCGATCACAGACCCGGTGGACCCACAGTGTCAATACCAGAGTACAGAACAGCACTGACCACTTCTGGACGCTTTTCGTCCCCTTTTCGCCGCGTTCGTTTGAGTTCTCGACCCATTTTGGGTCACAACGGCGAATCCAAACGGCTGAAACTTGGGTTCGCTGGTGTTCCAACGCCTCCCATCTGGCAGTCAGGCTGAGATTCCGGTCAAGTCACCACCTTTGTGATAGAGACGCCACTGGTGCGTTGGCTCTGACCCACAGGTGGACGGACAAGAGCACGCATGTGTAACGTTGTCGAGTGGGCGAAGCGCGGTGATCGCTCCTTCCATGCAGGGCCGCTTGCATACAACGCGTTCGCCCACCAGTGGTGTTCGCCAGTGTCATGTTGTGGCGGAACGTGGGGCGTGGAGAGCTCGAGAGGGCGATTGCCCCAGTTGGCCTTGATGGGCCAGCGGGTGACACCAGGTCACCGCAACCAGGCACTGAACTGTAAAACCTGATGTTCTTTGAAGCGAATTGACAGCTGCTGGGCCTCGTCATCCTCCGTTTCTCTTTGTTCTCGCCTTTTTAGGGCGCAGTCGGAAAAAAATCGACTCATTTTGTTCCATCAGGGTGCCATCAGCCGTCAGTCAATCGCGAATCAACTCGCTCTTTCTCGCTCCCTCCCGCAACCCCAATTGCAAGCCGCACGCAGGAAACCCGTCCCCTTCTCCACCCACATTCACTGACAGATCCGGCGGGTGGTTGGCTTGTGAGAAAGGAGAAGGCTGCCTGCTCCGTCAACAGGACTTTTCCATCGGACTTTTCCACGCGGGGCCACGCCCACTATAATTGTACTGTAAACGCCCACATCAGGGGACGGGGTCATGCCTCCGTCCGAAGCGCCGGTGCGCCGTGCGTCCCGCCGTCCACAACAGGCCATGGCCGCAGCGTCCGCATCCTCATCCGCTCTGCGGCCACACTCGTCGCCGCGGTCGCGTCCGCGCCCACCGAGCCGCAGCACGACGACCCAATATAGGGACGACGACGACGACCTCGAGCTGCCGGTCGTGCGCACTAAGGCGCTCTCTGTGGCCGACAGCATCGCACGGTTCCACAAGGTCCGCATCGTCGGCGTCCACACGGATTCGGACGACGACGTCCACTCGCAGCGTCCGCACCGCAGAAGCCAGCGCAAGCGGTCGTCGTCGGTCTCGTCCAGCGTGTCCTCTGCGTCCACACGCTCCTCCTCCGTGTCGTCGTCGTCCTCCTCTGTGTCGTCCTCCTCCTCTTCCTCCTCCGTCCCCAGTCCATTTACGACGCCGACGAGATCGCGCGCCCACGAACGGCCCAAGAACCACGGCGCGGCCGCCAAGCAGCTCTACCGCCAGAACCGCCTCTCGGCGCTCGTGCTCCACTCCGTCACGCCACGCGAGGCGCTCCCCTCCTCGACGACGCAGCTCCTCTCCTCCTCCAGGGCCTCGTCCTCGTACACTGAGTATGACGTGGTCGTCGAAAATGTCCGAACGTCCCAAATCTGGCAGGTCGCGAGGAGATACTCGCGGTTCGCCGAATTCCGCAAGGAGCTGTCGGCGCTCTTTGAGGCGCCCCACTGCCACCATTGCACTGCCATGCACGCCAAGCTCGATGCGCTGCACGACGGCTTCCCCGCCAAGCGCCTCTGGGGGTCCAATTCCACGGCCGTCACCTCGCAGCGTGCACGCAAGCTCCAGCTCTACCTCGAAGGCCTCTTGGCACTCGCGGCCAAGTCCCAAACGAAGCAGTGCCGCCTCGTGTCGACGAGCTTTGTCATGCACGTGCGTGGCTTCCTCACGGTCGAGAGCACGAGCTTCCACGGCATTCCCGGGGGCGATCTGGGCCACGCCATCCCGTCGCTGCTGCAAGAACTCTCGCGGGTCAACACGGGTGCCGTGGTCTCGACGAAGCGGCTGCCGCTTGAGACTATCGATGAGGCTTCGCCCACGGCGTCGGCGGGAGGACGCCTGACGGCCATGGCGTCGCCCTGGGAACCCAACACCATTGCCATGCTGGAAAAGGACGAGGACGACGAGACAGAGGACGAAGAAGACGAATCTCCGAACCAGGGACGCCGACCATAGATTAGAGAGAGAAGAGAGGAGAGGAGAGGAGGTGGAGGAGAGAGAGAGAGAGAGAGAGCAGGTCCCTCCGTCTACGCCAAAGCCGCTCCCCCCATGGTCCATTTGGAAGATCATGGGTGGCAAGACGGACACCATATCTCCACCATTCGCAGTCAGATAGTAGTAGATACCCGTCTTATTTAGGATACGATTACCCTGTTGTAATTACGACATATTCTGAAAACTTCACGAAAGTATGCAACATATTCTGAGCGACTCTCCTCAGATTTGCCTTTCTCACACCGCTGCCGGCCGCGGCGTCGTCGCGTCGGACACGTTCGATGCCGACGAGTCGGATCTGCGCACGGACCGCCCGTCGTCGTGCTGGTTGAGCGCCACGACCACGACGCTGATGTTGTCGTGGGCAAAGTACTGCTGCGCCTTGAGCACCATCTCCTGGGCCGCGAGCTGCACGTCGCCGTGGAGCCGCAGCTTGCGGTAGATGAAGTTGATGGCCTGCTGCGAAGACAGCACATCAAAGAGCCCGTCGCTGGCGAGCAGCAAGAACTCGTCGTCCTTGGCGACGACGCGCTGCGTCACGTCCGGCACGGACCCCAAGTGGCCCTCTGTCTTGTGGGCCAAGTCGCCAAAGCCCCTCGACAATGCGAGCACGCCGTCGAGGCGTCCATTGTGGACGAAACCTCCGCGCTTCTCAATGCCTCGTCTCTCTTCATCGTCCGAAGCCTTGTGATCCTTGGTGAGATCTACGGCAACGCCGCTGGCCGTACACAGCACGGCGCGCGAGTCACCCAGATTGGCCACATACAGCACCGTCTCTTGATCGGTCTCCACTTCTGTGAAGGAAGTCTCATCGTCTTCAGACGGCGTCTTGGCACGAGACGTGACGACCACAAACACAGCCGTCGAGCCCGAAAACGAAATGGGCTGGAGACACATGGGCGACTTGTGGGCCAGCTCGCGGGTGCTGTCGTCTCCGCCGTCCTCCCGCGTCATTTTCGACTGGCGCGTCGCGTCGTGGTCTTCTCCTTCGTGGCACGCACACGAGCCGTCACCCTTTTCTTCCTCGTCGTCATCGTCCAAGCGTTTCCGCTTGGGCGTCGCAACGCTGCGGTTCTGCTTGTCGAGAATCTCCAAGTCGACGGTCGCACACACGTCCGTAATGGTCGCGAGTGGATCCTCCGCAAACTCTGGCGTCTTGAACAGCCGGTGGTGCAGTTCCGACTGGAGAAACTTGGCCGTGTCGTCGCCATTGTGACCGTCGTAGACAGCAAAGAACCCGAGCGACGCAAACGATGTCTCGAGGCGGTCCCGCGTCCCAGTGTCGTAGCCGTCGAACCCGCACCGCGCGACGCCCACGATCTTATCTTCCATGTACGACCGCGACCCCTTAGCCTCGGCGTACCCTGAGCGAATGCCCAGCACGAGGTTCTCGCGAATCTTGCTGCTCACGTACACTTGCACAATGTGCCGCGGGTCGTGGCTCGGCGAGAGCAGCAGCGCCGCCGGCATGGACGACCTGGACGCACCCATGGGCGCGATCTCGTCGTCGTCGTCCGGCTCGTTCTCTAGCGTCGACGAGCCAATGAGATCGTTAAAGGTCTCGTCCACGTCGACGTCGCCTTCGACGTCACTATAGTCCGAGCCTTCGCCACTGCTGCTCGTGCTGTGGGGGCCACCGCTGCCGCTGTCGTGTTCGGCTACGTACTCCATCTCATCGTCGTCTTCTTCGCCATCGTACGTGACCTGCACGCAGTCAATGCCGTCCAGATCGATGTCGCTGCTGGCCGCCGTGACGCCCGTCATCTCGAGCTTGGTCGACGACTGTGACTGGTTCGAATGAGTGGACCCAACGGACGAGCCGACCGAGCCCATGCTAATGTTGCTCGTGAGCGAGCGGCGCGAGCCTGTCTTCTTCATCGTCGCCGACGAATTGCGGCCAATGTGTCGCCCGCTTTTGGAGTGTGTCGTGGCACGGGACGCGACCGAAAAGTCCTGGTCACGAGCCTGGAACAGAATCTTGCGCGACTGGAAATCGCCGTCTTCGTCACGAAACACCTCGGACGTGACCATGAGGAAATCCTTCTTCCGCGACAGCGATCGCTTCAACAAGTCGGCATCCGACGCGCTGTCGCGGAAGCTCTTTTCCGTGAGCGTCTCGTCCACCGACAGCAACTCGGACAAGCCCGAGACCGATGTAAACGACGTGCGCCCAAAGCCTACGAGCGTGTGGTCGGAGAGCGACGGGTACTCGTCGGCCGCCGCCGACTTAAACGAGCTCTTCTTGGAGAGTGACTTCTGGTGGAACCCGACGGGCATCTCGGACGAGCCCAGTATGCCCGGCGACGACTTGTGGCGATCGCGTGGCGACAGCGGGCCGCTCGCAGTGTGCTGGAGCCGCATTTTGGGGGCCGAGTTGGACCCCGACGGACCCGTCGTCGGCAAGATAATCTCCGTGACCTTGGCGCGCTCGGCCGAGAATGCAACGCGCTTTTGCTCGAGCAGGAGCTCCCGGGATCTCTCCGAGAGCTCCTTGTGGCCGTACATGAGCTGCACGCGCTTGTGGTGGCGCCACGCGCGAATGATGCGCGTGGTCTCTTCGGCCGACGGGCGACTCGGACTAGATATGGACGACGACGTTGAGCGACCCTCAAAGGCGCCTCCAACGAGCGACGACGACGAGCCGACCTTTTCGCCATTGGCGGAGCCGCCCGTGGGCCACGAGTGGCCACTGCCCGTGCGGTGGATCATGCTGTTGTTACTGCCGCCAGTCTGCTGCCGCGTCTTGACAAGGTTGTGGGCCTGCTCGAGGAACTCCGACAAGCTCAAATCAATGCGCTCAGGAATGTTCTGGATCGCGCGCTCGCTCTCGTCAATCGAGACCGTTAGGAGCTGCTCGCTACTCAGCTGCGCCGAGAACGACACGAGCGGGTCACTTCCTTCCTTCGTAATCCAGTCGTGCGTAAAGCAGTCGCTGAGCGAAATGCGGAGCTTGGGGTTCTTGGTCAGCATGCGCTGCAGCAAATTCTTGAGATGCGGATCCATCGCGCGCTCATAGTCGGCCGGGAACGTGAGCTCATCGTGCTGCACGCGCTCAGCCAAGATGATTTCATTGTCCGCGAGCCAAGGCGGCACGCCGATGATCATCATGTAGAGCGTCGCGCCAAGCGACCAGACGTCGACCGACGGGCCCTGGTACGTGGCGTCCAGGTCAAACATCTCGGGCGCCATGAACGCTGGCGTGCCCTTGGCGCCCGAGATGGACTCGCTCTCGTTCATGACCATGCGCGCCGTGCCAAAGTCGGCAATCTTGGCCACGCCGTCGGCACTCACGAGAATGTTCTCGGGCTTGATGTCGCGGTGGATGACCTTGTGGTAGTGGAGGTAGTTGAGACCGACTAGGAGATCGCGCGTGTACTTGCGCGCGACCTCTTCATTCAGCCCGCGAGCGCGGTTCACTTCGTCCATAAGGTTGTGCTGCACGTACTCTTGGACTAGGTACATTTTCTGGCTTGACGGATCGTCAATGACTTCGACGAGCTTGACCACGTTCTTGTGGTTGAGCTTCTTCATAATGGCGACCTCGCGGCGCAGCACGTCCTGCAGCTGGTCTTCCTTGCCGGCCATGCGCTGCACAAACGTGCGGTGCATGATCTTGACGGCATACAGCTTGCCGTCTTCTTCGCTTTGGCACAGCTTGACACGCCCGAACGTACCTTTGCCCAGGTCGCCCTTGATCACATACTTGTTCACGACCTTCTGGCCATTCTTGAGACGCCGCACGAGCTTCTTGGTCTCGGTCGCGCGTACGGGGGACGTCGGTGCTGGCGGCGGCACCAGGCTGCCGCTGCTGCTGCCTCCATGCGGCGTGGACGCGGGTGTCGACGCGCTCTCCTTCTCCGCGCGCTGCTGCACCTTGAGTCGCATAGCGCGGCGCGTGGCCTTTTCCACATAGGCGTGCTGAATGAACCGGTGGAACCGTTCCGACGTGAGGCACTTATCAAAGTCTTCCTTGGTGAGATAGAGGCACTTGACTGGCCCGACGGCACGCACGGAGGCCGTGCGCGGCTCGCTATAGATTAGCGCCATCTCGCCAAACACGTGGCCTTCGTAGAGCCGCGTGAGTTCGCGCTCCTGGCCCTCGGCGGCCTCGGGACGCGTGTCGATCTCCGACACGACTGCCTCGCCGCGTGTAATCATATAGAACCGCGTGCCCTGGTCGCCCTGGCGCACAATGTACTCGCCGTCATTGAAATTCGCGGGCTTGAGCCGGCTCAGCACGGCGTCTTGGTCGCGGCCATTGAGCTGTGCAAGCAGCGGCACTTGCTGCAACATGAGACTGAGATGCACTTGGCCAATGCGCTGGAAATCCTCCTGCGTGAGGTAGAGCAGCGCCACGTCGGTCACGGCACGCACAGTCGCCGTGCGCGGGTCGTCGTAGATGAGCGCGAGCTCGCCAAAGTAGTGGCCCGGGTGCAAGTGCGTGATCATGCGGTCTTCCTTGTCGGTCGCGTCAATGCGCTTAGTCACGACGGCCTCGCCCTTGGCAATCATATAGAACCGCGACCCGCGCGTACCCTGCTGCACAATGGCTTCGCCCGCGGCAAACTTGGCCGGCTTGAGCGCGCGCATCACTTGCTCCTGCTGCGTCGTACTCAGATTGCGGAAGAGCTGCACTTGCTTCATGACTTCGTAGACGGGCATATTCTCACGCATGAAATCCGTGAGCACGGCCGGTTCGTAGTCGAAGTCCATTTCGTCGTCGGCGTCTTCCTGGCCGCTGAGCCACGTCGAGAGCGACGAGTTACTGGTCGTGGCACCGCCAAGGTTCGGGAGACTCGGGCGATGGTGGCTGCCCGAGGCCGACACGTGCGAGTGCGACAGCGCCGAGCCAGACATGGACCGCGACGCGTTCGTGGACGTCGACGACACGGACGAGAACGACCGGCCGCGGTGGCTGTTGCTGCTCCCGTGGTGGGACGGCGACAGCGCGCCCGTGGACTTGCGGGGCGTGAGCACCGCGTCCATGGGCTCGTCCAGCCAGTCACTGACCTCGAGATCGTCCTCGCCCAGGAGCTCTTCGTCGGACGAGCTCGAGCCAAAATCATCGACCGACTCTTCGTCGTCCGAGTCGGAGCCCAACGACGACGACACGGCCGAGTTATTACTGGGCGACGACAGCGAATCCATCTTGACGAACGGGTCCGTCACGTCCACGACGGCGGGAGCTGGGGCAGGAGCCGGCGGCTCCTCCGCGGGGGGCGACTCTTTGGGGATCAGCATGGCGGCCGTCGAGCGGCGCCGCCCGAGCTTGGAGCCGAGGCGCGGCAGCGACATGGCCGTGACAAACGACGGACGCAAGTGCGTCGTCACGCTGCAGCGCTGCATCGGCACCTGCGCGATGGGCTGCGGCACGACCGGATCCGCTGGCGTCGTATCGAGCGGCTCAAAGGCGGCCGTCGAGTTTTCATCCACGGTCGTGGGCGCAAGACTCGGCCGCGCGCCGCCGAAGATGCGGGCCGCGAGCGAGCGCCGCGGCGCCGGTGAAGCGGTCTCCGTGGGCGACGGCGGCGGCGACTCGACGAGCGTGTCAATCTCCATGTCCATCGGGTCGGTGGTCAGCGGCGAGAACTTCAAATCGCGACTGTGGCGCGACGACGGCGAGTCTGGCGACGGGACCGCCGTGGGCGCGTGCGTCGAAGAGTCCGGAACCGGACGCGGAGACGAAGAGACTGTGGGAAGCGCCTCGGGCGACGAAGAGAACGCCGGCGACGCGTCGGCGCTTTGCGGCTGCCCCATGTACAGTACCGACGGCTTGAACTTCCTTGTCTGGGAAGTGTGGGTGGGAATGGGAGAAGAATAACGGCTGAGACATGAACGGTAATTATCAGACTCAGATGTGACAGCAGTGGCGACCGTGGATCTGATTCTACCGAGATTTTGTGCAACGTAATCGCAACATACGCATGTATGTTGCGTTCATGATGTGCAACCTATGATCATTCTGTCGAGGGAAGACATACAGTATGTACCCATGTCACTATTTGATAGCAGCTTCTCACAGCGCTGTGGAAAGCGCGGCGACGGCCGAGGCTAATGCGTGGCTCGAGGCGCTTGCGGAGCGGTCGCGACTGTAGTGAGCAAAGCGGTGGGCGTGGTCTTTCCACCACGCTGTGGCGTCGCTCTCGCTGACTTTTTCCTTGTCAAACAGAATCGCAATGACCTCTTCTTCGTACGTGTCTTCGCGGCGGCCCATGTGGAGCGCGACGCCGTCGCGCTGCGCCTTGCGGTCCGTTTTGCGGTACATGGAGCTCAGCTCAAACCGCGATGCATCTTGCAGCACGAGCCGCGCCTTGGTGTCGCTGGAATCAAAGTCGACGCGGAAGCCGCCGATAATGGGGCACGCCTGCCAGGACTGGAGCTCGAGTCGCGCGACGTGCTGCCCGAACGCTTCGTTCGTGAGCGACACGTCGGGACCTGACGACGGATCGCCTACGTGGTTGTTGCTAGCTTCATCGTCGTGCTCGGCCTCCGATGAACGGGTAGCGTGTCGTGGTAGTGGCGCCGTGCGTTGCATGGACGCCTCCAATTCGATCTTCATCGACTCGAGCAGATCCGACTGCACTTCGAGTCGCTGATCCACGGGGATAGATTTCTTCTTCTTGTTGGTCTTGGCCGAGCCTCTCCGCGTGCTTATATTGCCGCTTGGAGGCCGCCGTGTCTCCTGTGTTGATGCTGTGGGCTCACTCTTTGCGTTGACGCCGACAGAGTCCGATCGCACGACAATGGCCGACCGTGCCGACGGCGGTTGCCTCTCCTCTTGCGTTGGCCGCTCGCCGTTATTGTTGAACGTTGATCGTCGAATGAGCTTGGGTTGGAACGTGAGTTCTTTCTGCTTTTCTTCATCCTGCCGCAGCTTCTCGGCCGCGAGCTTTTCTTCCTTCTTGCGTAGCCATTCGGCTTGCCGTTCCATCATGGAGAGATTGGCAAGCTTCTTGGAACTCGCAGTGGTACTCGTGGGCGCCGCCACGAGCGTGCGCTGTGGACTGCACTTGGGAGCGCTGCTGCCTTCGTCGGGCAGAATTAACGGTGCGTCTTCTGCACTAGCGGTCTCCTGGTTGAGCTCGTCGGAGAGAATGATGAGCTCTTTGCCCGGTCGCAGCTTGCCTCGACTTGGACTTGGAGACGCCACGCTTTCCGTTGGGTCCATCACGCTAGATGCCATTGATAGACTTGGGATATCACACAGCTCGAGTACTAGAGAAGGCATAGGGCGAGTCAGTACTCTCTCCTAGTCTCTAGCATTTGTCTTCGTACGGATATGCTTCCAGCACTTGAGCTGGCTCTGTGTGTAGATGTCGCCGCGCTGGATCAGCCTCCGAACCATCTTTTCCTCACTCACAGCAGTTAGTTCACCTCTCCCCGTCTCGAACTCGCCAGAGGTTGCGTTGGTCGTACCTCTTCCATGCCGTCGTCGGGGATCGCGGCCCTGTTAGCATCTTCTCGCAGCCATTTCTCGAGCACTTTGACGCGCGGGTGCCACCAGTTGGACGCGCAGTTGATTGTGTCGGGATCTTCCAGCAGGAATGCTGTCTACTCACGCACAAGACCGGAGGTGTTAGCCTTGCATACCCAGGCGTACGGGGTGGTGGGGGCTCACGATGTCGTCCACGAGCGTGGCCTCGGAGACCATAACGGTCTGCACCATTGCGTACGCGTACGGATAAGCAGGTCAAGTACAGCGCGTGAGGCTCTTTCCCCCTTTCGCCGAGCCGTTGTGCGGCTTGCGCTGGCCATTACGTTTGGCCGAAATAAATCGGCCTTTTGCGCTAATAGACGATAAGCAAAAATACCCTCCTGGGGCATTTTACCGCCGTATTCCGTACACACACCTTGCCACATCTAAAAAGGCGACAGAGAAGAAGGAAAGCACATCGAATAGTGGGGCCATAGAATCAAGGCGGCGGCGGTGCTGAGAAGGAAGCAGACACATACCCGAACTGCTGGTGATCTGCACCATGATGGGTACATTTTGTCGCTTTCTGATTGGGTATATTACGGCTCATTTGCCTCATCTATTGGACAATATTGTACTTGTCTGAATAGAAACGATAGAATATCTATTTCTAATCGGGAGCTGCTGGATCCACGAAGCCACTTCAACGGCTCCACTCTTTCAACATGCACGCCGGCCGTCTCTTCCTGGCGCTACTCGGCCTCGGACTGCGCGCTTCCCCCGCCGCAGGCCAAGCCAGCATATGTACGTATACCACTGTTTACCTCTCTCTCCCCCCTCTCTCTCTGTCTTATGTATGCTGACCACGCCATCCATTAGGTCTCTCGGCTGCCGACTGCTGTAGCTTCTCGTCAGCGGCGACGCGCGCACTGCCGTGCTGCGGCTCGAGCCGCACGGGTCCCAGCAAGTCTCCGCCCTACCTCTATCCATCCTCCAACACTGTACTAAACTGGTGTCGTTCTCTTAGATGCAGTGCAGTGCGGCCCTGACGGCCGCTGCGCGCGCGGCTCATCGCCGTGCAAGAGCAGCGTCGACGATCCGCTCTGCAACATCCCGCACGCCGCCACGGGTGACGCGACCGAAACGCTCACACAGGCCATGGACCAGTGGCGCGCGTGCCGCCGCGACTCATCCAAGATGCAGGCGCTTCGCGACCTCGACCTCTACGGCGGTGGGTCGCTGATCATTGAAGCGGCGTCGCAAGCGCGCAGCGATGCGATCGCATCGCTGCTAGACGAGACAGCATCGCCCCGACGGGCTGTAAACGCAGTGGGCGAAGGCGGCGCGACGGCTCTCCACGCGGCAGCGGCCGTGAGCGACGACCGCGCGGCCGAGAGCACGGCCGTGATCCAGTCACTGCTAGCAAACGGCGCTGACGCCAACGCCGTAGACGCGTTCGGCTTTACGCCGCTCCACCGCGCGATCCAGGCCAACAACGCAGAGAGCGCGACGCTGCTGCTCGCTAGTGGCGCCAACCTGACGATCGCCACACCCGGAGTATTACTACATAAGCCAATGCGTCACTGGGAAGGGGCGAGGGACTGATGGACTGTGACGATTGTGTTTGTAGCGAGACTCGCCGCTGCATCTCGCGGCCTATGAGAACGCCAGGGAGATCGCCCAGCTCTTGCTAGCCTTTGTACGTGGCTTACTAATATGGTGGGGCAGATGTGGGTAGTAATACTGGATGGTGTTCATTAGGGAGCTGATCCGTTCGCGCGCAACGATCGCGGCGTCGCGAGCTTTGAAGTCGGGCTCTTTGATCTCTCGGTGCCGCCGCACCACATGACCTAATACTTTTGTCAGTATTACTACTTCGAAGCTACAACTTGGAAGTATTACTATTGTTACCTCTCAATACGTCGAGATCTCGCGGTTGAGCGCACTCACGCGCGGGATGGACGCCACAAGGATGCCGCGCCGCTGGTACTCCTCCACAAAGCTCACGAGATCAGGAAAGACCGTAGTCTTGTCGGTCACTTTCTCTGGCGGCACGACCGAGTATGCGCCGCTCGTAAGATGGTGGATCAGATTGTGGGCAAACTTGACAGCGCCCGAGTCGGGATCAATCTTCTCAATGAACGACGCGCAGTACGACTTTTGACGCGCGCTGTACCGAATAAGAAAACTGCCGAGCCGGCGGTTGGTCGCCAAGAGTTCCTGTGCGCGGTCCCGCGAAATGTCGCCGTGGAAAAAGCTCTCGAGACCTTCGGACCGGAGACTCAGCAGCCGCCGCGCAAGCTGGAAATTCTCGTCTGACGCGAACTTGCCCACGAGCGCCATGCACTCGTCGCCGTCCGCCTGCATGAGGTGGTTCACCAAGTGGCGAACAATGTAGACGTGCATCTTGTTGGTGCTCGAGCCCGTCTGCTCCAATTCAAAACTAATTTTTTAACACCATAAACACGATTGCGTCAGTGAAGCATCCCCCAAAACACCATTCTCGCGACCATAAAACGTACTTGAGCTTGATGAAGTCGTTGTGCTTGCGCTCGACAACGTGCTGGTACTCGGCCGCGGCCCAGGTCGCGATGCGCGTGTGGCCCAGCGCAACGTCCGCGAGGAAGAGACCCGCGGTCTTGATGTCTTGGACCCACTCGAGCACGGACGAGTGGAAAGGGCGCATATAGCCATCGTCCGAGATGCAAAAAAGCGCGCTAAACGAGGTCGTCATTTCGTGCTGGTCATACGTCGACCAGTGGAAAATGGACGCGAGCATGGCCGTCGTCATGGGTTCGTAGGCCGCACACAGTACCTCGAGCACGGGTCGAATCTTGGTCTAGAAATAAAAATAAGTGAGCTCTTGGTCCGCACCCCCAGCAGCTACACAGACTATACTTTAGGTACCTTGTACGTCGTGTCATCAAAGTGGCTCTCAAAGAACTGGCGCAGGTACCCACCGAGCCCAAGCGGAAGCGACGCGAGCTGGTCCACCGAGAGGCGTCCTTCTTCGATCGACTGCACGATGTTCACCGCATATAGAAACAGTCCTTCGCTTCGCTTTGTGATGAGCTCGACCTGCTCGCTCGAGATCTTGCACACGGATGGTGACGATGCTGCCGGCGCCGACTCAGCAAACGATGACGTGATTGACGGCGACCGGTGGCGCTGCGTGGAGCCGGCTGTTGCCGAGTGCTTGCTGTGAGATGGTGAGCACAGCGCCGCCTCGACAAAGCCGCGAATGTCCTCTTCGTTCTCCTGCTCGCGTCTGTCGAGCGAGACGCTCGGCGAGTAGTCCTGCAGCTTCATGACGATCGTGTGGTCTTCGCGGCTGAGCAAAATGACCCGGACCCACGAAGGAAGCCTCGCGATCAGTGACGGCAGCAGTGACACTAGACACTCTTCCGAACCAGGGTCTTCTCCGCCTAGCATCGGTCGCAATGGCGGCGGACCGCCTCCTCCTGCTCCTCCAGTATTCGACGCGAGATGCTCGAGCCCGTCAATCAAGAGAATCAGTGGCTTGTCCGACTTGGGGCGCGCGATCGCATTGAGCGGCGTGATGAGCAAGTGCGCGATCAGCGACTGCACCGACGAGACGGGCACGATCTCCTCGAGCGGCTCGCCCGTCTGCAAGAAGACAGCGTACGCTGGAAGCTGCGTCGTGAGCTGGTACGCGAGCGACAACACGCAGCGCCTTGCGAGCTGCGTTTGGTCGTCCTCCTGCAGCGCGAAATGGAACGCGGCAATCTCGGGAATGGTCTGCACCATCTTGGCGGCCACGCTCGTCTTGCCAGCGCCAATCTGTCCCGTGACCCAAAACACTTTGGAGCTGTTGTGTGGCGCGTCGATCCAGTCGCGGATCGTCTCAAAGAGCCACGCGCGGCCCGTGAAGCGCCGCGTGAGCTGGCTGATTTGGAGCTGAAACGAGAACGGAGACAACAGCGAGAAGAGCCGCGCCTGCTGGCCGTCGTGGTCGAGCCTGCCCGTGAGCGCCGTGACGAGCTGCTCACGGCGGGTCGCGTACCGCAGCTCATTGATCGAGGCCGTGGCCACGAGACTCTTGTCGTCACTCTCGGCGAGGGAGTGGTGGTAGATGAGACAGTCCGAGAGATCGAGCCACTGGATGCGGCAGATCGATAGCGGAATCTCGCACTGCCGCACCATGAGCGGCACGAAGCCCAAGCCAGCGGCCATGGCCGCCGAGATGTCGTTGAGACACACGCCGCTCGGACGGCCGACGCTTTCGGGTGTCACGAGCAGAATCATTTTGCCGTTCTTCTCGGCCGCGGCCCAGCGCAGCGCGTCCTCGTGGGCCTGGATATTTAGCTGCACAGCGTCGTGGTCCGTGGTATCCTCGGGCGGCGGCGGAGGCGCATGGACGGCAAAGCCCCGCGCCGACAGGTCTTCGTGGAGCCGTTGCGCGAGCAGGTAGCAGCTGTCGTCAAAGCTCAGCAGGAACCTTACGCGCATGGCCGCGACCGCGGCGTGGGACGAATCGTCCGAGTCATTCTCCGAGTCGTTTTCCGAGTCTTCTTCAACCACGAGGTTGAGCAGATTGAGTGTCGAGCCATTGTTATTGCTACGGACACTGCCGCCGAAATCAAACGACCCGTGCGGGGTCAGCGGAGACGACGGACACGACGACAAGAGCGACTCGGAACTCGTGTGGCTCGTGAGAAGCCTTCGCAGGCTCATGGCGCGCGAGTCGCGGTGGTGCGGACCGTCGAATGCCGCCGGGAGCCCGAGGTTCGCGAGCCCGGCGACCGCCGGCACGCCGTACGAATTCATGGCGTCAAACTGAATCCAATCATAAAAAATGAGCGAGGGGTTCGAATTATAATTGGGACTGGGGAACGTACCAATTCGAGCACGGCAAAGAGCCGCTGGCTCTTTTGCTGGAACGCGTCGCTGTGAACCGCGTGGCTCATGAGCGCATGCCATTCGTCGCTCTTGGGGTCCAGCAAGAGCTGCTCCGGGTCCGTGGGCACGCAATCGCGGAGATCAAAGAAAGGCAGCATCGAGATGGCCGGCGGCGGCTCGCTCTCGCAGACCATGACGGGGAAAATGCTCAGCCGATTGGACGCCGCGCGCGCGATCTCGTTGAGACAGTAGCCGTCCGGCCGGCGCAGCGCGTGCGGCGTCATGAGCAGCAGCACGCGGCCGTCGTGCTGCGCCTCCTTGACCCACGTGAGCGCGCCCGTGATGCCGTCCTCCCAGTCGATGCCAGCCTTGAGCTTCTCGACGTCGACCCAGACCGAGTGGCCGCGCGCTTGCACTAAAACACCCAAAACGTAAATGAGAACAATACGACCATTAGGAGATACGTAGTTAGAACGTACGCAAGTGTTTGAGGTGGAATGCCAAGAGCTGGAAGCGGTCATGGCCGTCTATCATATAGAGGGGCGCTGTTAAAAACGCCTTTCTAGGAGGTATATACGGGTTGGCTCTGTCGTACAGGACAAGAAGATCTTGAGCTGGCTCGTGCGCTGGTACGAGAGCGGCGTCTCCTCCAGGGGCGCGCTGCCATTGTGGTCGCTACCGATGGTATCTGCTGCCCCATGAGCTGCGTTCGACTGCGCGTTGTGGGGCGCCGACGCCGTCGCGGCCGCGCACACGACGCACGAGGGCGACGCGTCCGCCATGGAGACGTTTTACGAAGTGAGCTCTTCGGTTTCGATCAAGGGGCCACTGAACCCATCGTCGTGTCCCTAATTCTATCCATTGAGTCCCTAGTTGGATCTTCTTACATTAGTCGACGAAACCTGTATAATTCTATAGTCACCCGTCAATGACCTGTCAAAGATGATACCGACACGACTTAGGCCGATGGAGCTCGCCGCGCGAGTGCTTCTTGGAGCTGCTGCTGCGCGCCCTTGTCCACGAGGAGCCCGAGCGACTTGGCGCCGAGCCACACGGGCAGCGCAAACGGCTTCACGCCTCTTGCGTCGTCTTCTTCTTCGGGAGTGAGAATGACGACGACTGGACCGACGCCGCTCTCCGTCTCCATCTCGGCCGCTGCCCGTTGGAGAGGCAGCGAGAAGCGCTCGTTCGCGACGGCGCCGCCCACGCGCGAGTGGAGCAGCTGCGTGAGGTCGTCCAGGGTCGCGTGCTCGAGCTTGCGCTTGGTGAGAAACGGCAGCACGCGGTCCATGCCTTCCTCTGTCACGCGAAAGATCTTACTCGTGCCCTTGACGACCTTGGCAAAGCATCGCACGCCCGTGTTGAGCACCTACACCATAGAGTGGTTTAGTTAGAAGCTAGATAGGTAGAGAAATAGACAGAAGACGTACGCGGAGATCCGTGCGCTGGAGACACGTCTCTTGGACGTGGGCGTTGACCAGACAAATGGACGTGGCGCCATCCGACCGCGAGCACAAGTGTTCCTGTAGAAAGTACACACCGTTAGAAACCCCCATAGTGTTATCATCATCAAGACACGAACAAAGCGTACATGAGGGAAGCCGTCTTGGATGCCGTAGAATTCCTGGATGACGTCCCAGAACTCGGGCGCGAGTTTCGTGTAGCCGTGGAGCGGCGCCTTGGGCTGCGTGGCCAGTTCAGCTTCTTTCTCGACCTTCTCTTGCTCTTCACGCGCGAGGCGTTGGCCGTTCCGCGACTGGGGGCAGTTGCGCACTGTGTGCGTGGCGTCGCCACAGAGGTGGCACTTGAAGTCGCCATTCTCTGGATGCGGACGCCTTGGCGTGGCGGCCTCGAACGACGGCAGCCCGACCTCGCCATCGCCTGGAAGCGCGTGCTTCTTCCGCAGCAGCGTCACGAAGAAGCCCCCCGTGTTCTGGTCTGTCGGAAAGAGCCGCATGCAGTGGCGCAGCGAGTCAAGAATCGCGTCATCCCCCGGTGGGAACATGGACTTGCAGATGCGGAATCCCTTGAGCGTCTTGGGCACAGCGTCGTACGTTGCGAACCACTCGAGATCCGCGTTCGCCTCTCGACTGAGCCACGCTGCCTGCCACTGTATCATGCCGGGACGACGTACGAGCCCCGGAAGCAGCTCGGACCCGTCGACAACCTCGAGCGCGCCGTCCGCGCGGCGCAGCAGCTCGGCGACGACGGCTTCATTCTCCAATGGATTGAACGAGCAGGTCGAGTAGACCATGAGCCCGTCGGGCTGGAGCAGCGCTGCGGCGCGCAACGCCAGGTCGAGCTGCACATTGTGGAGCGAGAGCGCACCGCCCGGAAACCACGCGCCCCAGATATTGCGGTTCTTGCGGATCGTGCCGTCGCCCGTGCACGGCACGTCGCAGATCACGCGGTCAAAGACATTGGTGGACTGGAGTTTGCCGTTGATGAAGAGCCCTGGAAAGTGCTGCCCCAAGTGGCACGTCACGACGGCCGTTTCGAGGCCGAGCCGCTGCAGTTGGTGGACCAGCAAATAGCCGCGCTTCTCATTGGCGTCGTTGGCGACGATGAACCCCTGGCGAGACGGCTCTGAGGCAGAGACGGCACTGAGGTTCTCCATGACCTGGCTCGTCTTGGAGCCCGGCGCGGCGCACAGATCGAGCACGCGATGCTCACGCTGGATGCCGAGCAGCATTGCTGGGACCATGCTCACGGCTTCTTGCCGAGTGATGTTGCCGGCCAAGGTCTCGAACAGTAACCAGTCACGGAAGGCACGTACGCCCTCGTGGGTGCGTGCTAAAGCCATAATAATTGAGTCAAACTCAATTAATTGAGATACTTGATGGTGCCGATTGATGCTACGTACCAGCCTTGCCAAGTGCGTTCTTGCCGCCGTCCAACTGCCACGCGCCGTGGCGGAGCGGGTACCACGATAGCTCGTGCGGCGGCGTGACGGCCACGCCGTTCCATGAAGCACCATCAAACGACTGCTGAAATTCGCCTGCGAGCTTTTCCTGGATGCTGGCAAATATTGAGTGAGATTCAAAAAAGCCTCCCAGTTAATGCCTTGCTTTAGAACGTACACGGCAGCGTCGGGCGCGTTTGGGTTCACGCGGAAGCACGACGGCAGCGGTGCATTGAGCGTAGCCTTGATCTGCTCGAGCTGAGCCGCATCAAAAACGCCTTGTTTCTATAGAACAACGTCGACCAGTCAGTCATCTGTCTGGGAAGGTCTCACCAAGATCATGGTTGGTACGCACCAGATAGTACTGGATGATGCGTGGCTCTCTAGGCACAGCGCCGTCATTGGCAGAAGCGGCGCTGACAGAACTCATGGTGTGGACGCGGAGGCGGCACGCGCGTGGAGAGAGACGGCGCAGCGCTAGCAGCATGCACCGGAGATTGGCACCACCAATTTGGGATCGCCTTGTGAGCTTTTGGAAGTGGTCAATACTGATTTTCAGCCAATGATAGATCGATACGAGCCGAATAACCAAACCCTAATGTACAATCTTGTGGAGGATCCCACAAAATACAGTTTACGTGTCGAAAGCGCGTCCACCAAGCAGGTCCTGAACGGTCTCACGTCACCAGACAACCGTACGGCTCGCGCGCGTGCCGGCCATCTCGAAAATGGCTGCGACGGCGTCGCGTGGTATGCACTGAGGTAAGTCATACTCGTCCTCCAGCCGAGGAAGCACACTGAGGAACGCCATGCGTGCGTCCACACTCACGTACTCGTCCTTCAACCCCCTTTCGATCGTGCTCTTGACGCTCGCAAAGTACTGCGCGTCGGTCGAGTCGAGCGTCTCGTTGCTGCGGACATCCACGTACTGGAGCGAGCGACTGGCTTTCAGCCGCGTGAGCAATTGGTCGAGGCCTTCACCTTTCAGCGGGTTGTTGGCGAGCTGCAGGTACCGCAGACTTGATAGTGGTGGGAGAAGCAGCAGACTCGCTGCGTCGATACTGCAGTCAGCCACGCTCAGTGCCTGCAGATTCGCTCCTAGATCCTCAGAGGCTTCCAACCAGTTGCGCCGATAATAGCTGCCATTTTCCCAGTGGCTGCAGCCGCCGTCGCAGGCATTCAGCTCGAGCAGCTCAGGGCACCGCGACAAATAGCTTGGCAGTTCGTTGAATATCTTCGAGTTGTTTCGAAGCGAGAGTCGCGTGAGATTTGCACCCAGTGAAGCTACGAGTCCCATGATCAGGCGCCCGCTGTTTGGCGGGCCCAAGTGGGAATGCTTGGTGCCATCGAGAATGAGTTGCGAGTAGTTGGCGCCCACGAGAACGGCGTCGCCCCGACGGAGACTCGCAATCGCTGTGGAGCTCACCCAGCCTGTAGCTGCAGTAGAAACACCACCGGCTTTTGTCGGCAGCGAGAGCTGGAAGAAGCCATTGTGAGTGACCGAGACGACGTCGTACCACGCGGTCGTCGTCACATGTTCACTGGCAGCCGTGTCGACGACCTGGAGGAATGGGTCCTCAAAGATCTCGGCGTGGAGTAGGCGACAAGTGACGCCGGTCAGTACATTAAGGAAACGAGGGATCGCCTCGATCACCATCTCGGCGAGGCTCACAAAGAGCGCCTCCTCGACTTCGTCTTGCTCTCGGTCAATGTTCACATAACTGAGATTTAGTTGGCAGTCAAGCGTGGCGGTCGGCAGCGGCGTCATAAGGAGTCGCGTGAACCGCAGAATCGCGCCAAAGTCGGACAGCGCGAGAGACGCAAAGGAGACACCCCGTATGGGCCGTGTGGCCTGAACAAGCGCGTTCTCGATGGCTTCGACGAGCCGTGTATGTACCCCCTTGCATTCGTCCAGGGAGACGCAAACGCCCGGATCGTAAGCATTGTTGCTGTCCAAGGAAGGCACCATCGAAGGCTTCGGTTGAAGCGCGGCAGTGAGAGCGCGCTGGAATGTCGCCGCGTACGTGTCGTGTAAATCGACGTCGGATGGGAAGGTGTCGCCAAGCACGAGGCCATTGATGCGACGCGCCGACGGATCTTCCAGTAGGGCGGTCAAGGCTTCAAGGTGGTTGTCATAGAGGGCATTTCCCCGCAACGACAGTTGCTGAAGCTCGGTCTGGTTACAGAGTCGCGGTGGCGTGAAATCGCCACTGGGAGAGACTTTGACAAGTGAGTGGAGGCTCTGAAGATCGGCGCTCGTCAGCTGACACTGCTCGAACCACAATGCGATCTGCACCGGTACATGTCTTACAGCGGCGTCGTTCTCCTGCTGCTGCACACCTGTCGCAGCCTCAAGAAACCGCCGCAGTGGATCGATCACGTGGTGGCAGAGTCGACGCCCATGCCACCGCAGCGCGACATGTAGTCCCTTGGCTTTCGTGCATTTGATGAAATGGGATATTTGGCGATCACGCTCGCCGCTGTATCGGTCCTGGCACATGTCGGACGTCAAGACACGGGCCCAGACGCTCAACCAGAGGTCGTCCCACGCGCGCAGCGTCTCGGCCAACAGGCATAGTCTGGCCAGTGCATCAACGGCGCGGACGAGGCCTGAGCGCAGGCTTGAAACCGCATTGCCGTTGACGCCAACGTACGCGAGGTCGACAACGAGCCACGCTTCCATGGGGCAGAGCAGGTCAAGATCTGTGAATGAACTTGGGAACTCGACCCGTAGAAGCCCGTCCAGCGCCGTCCCGAGCTGAGTCCAGTCGTGGCGGCTGAGAAGCGACACGGCGGCACGTCGACTGCTGCACGCCGCTGCTCGTGCGCTGGCGGCCGCTGCCTCCTTTGCAGCGCGGGCAGCGCGGCGGCGATGGGTCTTGGCCATTGGGACGATATTATTACTGAATGGAGAAGAAGAAAGAAAGAAAACTGAGACCTTGACAAAGCGTTCAGTCTCTTGGCAGCTCATCCATGGGACCTTCACTCACAGCTACCTGAGATATAAAATGATGGAGATGAACATGCCGTGAACGAGCAGTGCGGTGCAGACTGTACCCAAGCCTACCGTTCAGTGAGATGCCTCTTTGCCTCCTCTTACTCGAACGAAGCATCGCTGAAGAAGCGGTTGATGAGGTCGAGTGCGACGACTGGCTGCTGGGTCGGCACCATGTGACCAGCGTTCCGAACCTTGAGAAGGTCAGGTTCTCAAACGCGCGGACGGTGCCAGCGGGGATCTTCTCCTGGGCCTCCTTGTTTGTCTTGAGAGGATCTCGACTCAGAAACGGCTTGTCGACCGCGGCCTTGAAGCCGTCGTGGCCACGCCATGCGAGCCCTTGAAGCCATGCGAGGTTGCCCTGCCAGCTGCAATCGAAATCGGCGTCGCCTACATAAATGAGCACGCGCAGTCCAGCGACGAGCAGCTCGGCCACGAGCGACGAGACGGACACTGTGTCGCCACCGTTGCTGATGACTGCTAAGGCGACAGCTTGACTGGTTATTTCCCACCTGCTCACACGTGCGTCATCCACGTGGAGGTACGCGCGCACATGGGGTTGGTTCAGAAAGGCGTCAGTATCCGGGCTGCCACCGCATTTGCCATCCGCACAAACACGGCGGATGTCGAACCGGTTTCGGTTGCCGTGGGTCTCGATACTCCTGAAGATCTTCTTGTAACACTCGCCATCGACCTGCTCACACAGCGTACGGTTTGCTGTGTGTACCGGCAGACACGCAGCAGGAAGCGCGACGAGGCATTCGTCAATATCGCGCTGGAGCTGCTCCGTCTCGCCGGGCGTGAGCAGCGTAAGGTGGTAGTCATTGTTGTGGGCCATGTCAATGGCGTGTTTGATCTGCGTGAGCGGGTCTGTCCAGGCGTTGCCGATCGCAATGCCCTGGAGGTTAATGTGCCTGCGGTCAGTCGCGTTGCGTTGGTTCTGCTGATGGATAAAGTGCGCAACGCTCGGAATATAGTGGCCCGCAAAGCTGTCGCCCGTGACAAAGAACGCACGGCCAACGAATTCGGGATGCTTGTCCAAAAAACCCTGGATGAACCAGTACACGTTCTCGCCCACGTGCGTGCTGTTGTTGACAGTGTCGCCGTCGGTGCCGTACGAGAAACCGACGCCCGTGGGCTGATCGAGCCAAATCATGTTGGCGCGACCGTTCCATGCGTATGCATT
Organism: Pythium aristosporum; assembly: GCA_023337755.1. NCBI lineage: Eukaryota > Oomycota > Peronosporomycetes > Pythiales > Pythiaceae > Pythium > Pythium aristosporum. The sequence continues at coordinate 29,976 of JAADXL010000364.1, forward strand.
CACTTCGGCTGTGAGGCTGTCCGGCACGACGCGGCACGGGCCATTCTCCTCGAGCAAACTGAAGAGGCTAGAGCCGCCAGGCCCACCGGTGAGCCAGACCACGAGCGGTGCCGTCTCAGATGCGTGTTGGGCCTCAAAGAACCAGTAAAAGTAGTGGGTATCCGCACAGTTGGCAAGCTGAATGTAGCCGGCTTCGTCGTTGGCAGTGCCGCACAGCCGCTCGTTGGATGAGGCGACTGGAGAAGAGGTGGCCTTCCACGGTGCACAGACGACGACGAGAACGGCCGTTGCAGTGATGGCGGCAATGGCAAGGAGCTGACCGCGACGAGACGTGAACGAGCGTGAGGTCCGGGGCTCAGTCAGGAGAGGCGTCTTCTCGCGGTCCATTGTCGCACTGGGAGTGTGAGGTGTTTGCGGTAGAGAGAATTGGGAAGTTGTGCTCGGATAATATCGAGAACGACTATATCGCGATGTCCATTGTCGGGACGTGCACTTAGAGCCACCCACTATGATGAAGCCATGGTGCCAAGCTTTATTGGTGCTAGCTTGGCACCAACATTTCGCCATGATGTGTGGCTTTTGCCATCATTCATAGTGCATTGTAGGTGGCAAACTCACAAGTTTGTCACCTACAATGAAGAATCACGGGCAGATGTGAAAAGATCTTTGTCCTTCCACCAGAGACACCAAACTGAGTGTGGGCTCTCGTCCCAATATGTGCATGCACCGGGCCTATTTGACTGCCACCCAGCACCCGTAATACTAGCGGTTGTGAGACTCTCACTGAGAGCGAGCAGCCCCGACAATGAGATCACATCTGCGAAAGAGACCAGGCCAGCCAGCGAACGCTGCATCCTCTAGAGGGAGTCCTGCATCCTCTAGAGGGAGTCTAGGACCAGGCGACAGCGGAGCAGCCATCTTCAAGATCAGTCAGTCACCGCCCCTCACAAGCCGAGAAATATTTGGCCAGCAACCGCGTCAGCAGCGAACCTGATGCC
>JAADXL010000365.1:0-30941 GCA_023337755.1 Pythium aristosporum
AGTCAAAGTACGTCAGCTTGAGTTTCTGCGGACGCATAGGCTGCAGCGTGTTCCACTCGTGTACACGCGGGTGGTTCTCGACCTTGGCCTCCAACTCGACCCAGTGCTTGTGGTTCTTGTGGACATCGTTAGGCACAAACGGTAGCCAATCAGCCTGGAGCACTGTGCGGAGGTACTGGTACACCCAGAGCTCGTGGATGAACAAGCGCGACGGGTCTCGAAACGTCACGTGTTCCTTCATCTTGGCAAGACGAGTGTCGATCTGAGTCAGGTACTTGGGGATGGTCTCTGCCAGTAACTTGGCCTGTGCCGCCTCCTTCTCGACCGTGTCTTGAGTTGTGAGGCACGGACGGAAGGATTCGCCAAACTCGTCTATCGCCAGCATGATCTCGTCCACCATGAGCGCCGCGAGCGGATTGTTCGACGGGTACAAACCCGCGAGTCGTCCAGCGTACCTCGCGATAGCAGTCGACTCGGCCAACAGTTCTTCGTCGACTTGCATCACGGGCAACATACCGTACGGAAACTCGTGCTTGCGCTGGGCCATGCCGTCGAGCGGAATGCGAACATCTTCAAACGGGATACCCCCAACGAAGAAGGCAACGCGAATAGTCTCGGCGCGGCCAGGGATGTCAAAGTAGGTGAGCTTGAGCTTGGGGTACGGCATTTGCTTGGCTGGGCGAATAGATAACACTGCTGCTGGGACTTACTGGCAACAGAGATATCGTTGAATGAAAAAGAGAACTGGAGGGCGAAAAGTCGCGCGGGCGCACTTCTCAGGTTGGGTCTGCAACGATTACGTGCTGCTTGAAAGGGAGCCGTGGGAGATGATCTAAATACTGTAGTACCCATGGCGATCGGTTGCGTCGGAGAGATAGGTGACGCTAACCAATACATAGAAGTAGGAGTTTGACACGGTGCAGACGCTACGAAGACGATTCCTCAAGTAACATGGGAACTGAAACGCGAACGTCGATGATGCAATCCTTGCCTTTTCATGTTGCGCTTATGGCGCGTTTTCCATACTCCGTGGTGTGTTCTGATAGATCAATTGTGGACTCCGACTCTTGTCTAATGAATTCGGGAATGATCTACCTTTGTTCTCTCTTTCGCTTGAAGACTCGACTCAGGATAGAGGGCGAGGTAGGAAAGAGTGCGGACACTCACAATGGTGAGCAAAATCTAACGTTAATGGCGGTTACGGGACTGTAGCTCGCGGCTATCGTGCTGGAGCAGCTCAGTCTCGCCGACATCAGGCATGTGAACCCACAGTGGCAACTCACTCGGCGGCTACTAGTCATCGTACATGGTGAAAGGGTACCAGATTGTAAGTCTTCAAAGAGTGTGGGGAGTTCGTTGATGCGACAACACCGAGACGTCACTTCAATATGTTCCGCCATCCACTGACAGTGATCCACATATGAGACGTGTGACGCACAAGTCGCAGTGTCCTGGGACGCCTCCCACGTCATCCATTTCATCCTCGCACGAATGGATTAAAATCTCACTGAGATCTTTATCTGATCCCTTCGCTTGCGCTGATGGGTGCATGATGCATAATCCTTGCCGTTTGCAAAACCGGCAGTCATCCACTGTCTCCAACTCCATCACTTCTCCTTCTTCTGCTCAATGCTGTTTCCATCGCTCAAGCTCGTGTACTTTGACTTTGAAGGCCGCGCCGAGGCCACGCGCCTCGCGCTCTTCCTCGGCGATGTGCCGTTCCGCGACGTGCGTGTGCCCTTCCACGATGGCTTCTCCACGACCGAGCAAGCCGCCAAGTGTCCGTACGCGATGCTGCCCGTGCTCGAAGTGGACGGCGTCCCCATCGCTGAATCCATCGCGATGCTTCGCTTCGCTGGGCGGCTCACGAAGCTGTACCCCGTCAACGACGCGACCGGTGCATTGCTGACTGACGAGGTTCTCGAGCTCATTGAGATCTTCACGGAGCGCTGCCTGCGCTGGGAACGAGAGACGGACGAGACCCAGCAGAAGCTACTGGAGCACGCGCTCACGACGCAGATCATCCCGCAGTCGTTCCAAGCGATTGATGCCAAGCTCGCGGCAATCAAGACCCACCCGACGTTTGCCTCGGCGTCGCCCGCCACGCTCTTCGTCCACGATCTCGCCGTGCGCAGCTTTGTGCGGTTCATCATTCGTCCCGACTGGGAGCAGTTCGTGGGTGATCGATCCACAATCACGCATTGGTTGGAAAGCATCGACAAAGTCGAAAACCATCCCAAGGTCAAGACGTACTACGCACTGGAGGCCGCCGCCAAGGACAAGACGCTCACACTGACCGAAGGCTCTACTCTGACGCGCGGCGAGCCGATCCGCAAGGCGTTTCGCATGGGCGGAGTTGCCTTTGAGGACCTGCGCGTCGATACAGAGAGTGCTGTGTCTCTCAAACTAGGCGATGGCCGCGTCGTCGCGTCGTTCTTTGCGATCCTCCGCCATGTCGGGACGCTCACGGGTCTGTACCCTGGGGCCCAGGACGCGCTGTTGGCGTTCCGCATCGATGAGATGCTCGGGCAGCTAGAGGAGCTGCATAGTATGTGGTACTATCCAGCGAACGTGTACGGAGACGCCGCAAAAGAACGCGCCTTTGCCCAGCAGTTGATCAACGTGACCATTCCCAAGTTCCTCACACTGTTGGATCGGCGCGTAGGGTCGTGGGCGGCACCCCACGCGACCGGTAGTCGCTTGACCATTGCTGACCTCGCTATCGACGGCACGCTTGACCAGTTGACAAATGGTCAGTACCTTCGTGATGCTCCAGCAGTCCAGATCGCGCAGTATGAGAACCTCAAGAAGATTCGCGACCTCGTCCAGCAGCTCACCAGGTAATGCCGTACTGATCGTCAGTGAGGGATTAGTGAACGAGAATGCGTCGTGGGTTGGAATGCAGTAAGTACTGCACACACACTCAGAGTCTTTGTATGCCGCTGGTTGCTCGATCCCACTGGTGGGGTTACGGAAGCGGAGGTGCTATCGAGAGGCTCTCGAAGGGGTCCTGATGTGACGCCTCCTGGATCGCACGCGTTCACCACGACGTCGTGAACGTTCTGACGCCTTGACACGAGCGACAGATCCACGACGCCTCACAAATCCTCCATGCATTTCCCCTCGGCCAGCATGACGAGCAGGTCAGTCTGGTCTTGTCGGGCGACCGCGGTCGAGTCGTGGGCATTATGCGTGGTTCGATCGCTCACAGTACAGCACAGCACTCGTGCACGTCACTGACGTGGCTGTGGGCAGTGTGCTGACGTGACGTCAGCACGTTGCCGATCAACCTTCCACTGGGCGTGGTGGAAATGGTGCTTGACCTGGTCCTGACCCGAGGTCCCTGGATCAGGTACTGTACTGCTCATACCGTTTTGGCAACAGCGCCACGCGACAAGCACGTTGCCATCGTGCGGAACGGCTAAGTGGATTGTTGAACTGACGTGGCGGTCCGAGGTTCTATTTTCTGGCAACTCGTAGAGCGAGCGACTCGTCTGTCTGGTCTGCGCCGCAACTTGTTGTCCACTAGCAGGGCTGAGGATGCAGAAGTACAGTACTGTACACAATTATCTGGTATCCTCCGGAATGCCCAGAAAGGAAGGTCTCGCCAACAGTGTACGGCACGAGATTGGGAGCATTCTCAATCCGTCGTGGCGGGAATGTGGCCCACAGTATCACAGCGCAACCCACGGCGGACCACGCTTCTCGCCATGATTCAGCCATCAGCCGAATGGCTCGAGATCAGGTTCAGCACGGCGAGCACAGTTGAACTGTATTGCATACTGTATATTAGTGTAGAGTACGACACGTGGATACTCCCGTGTACGATGAGTCACACTGGATAACCATAGACTATGACCATAAAAATCTGACCTAATGGATCCACCCTATTACGATCACCACAGTGCGTCATCGCTGGCCGAGTGGACAGGCTGCGCCGAGCGCTGGCTGTCAATGTCGTCGTCCTCGAAGAATGACTCACCCATGACGGTCGGCGACGCACAGAGGGAGCTCGAGCGACCGTACCCGAGCGTCGCGTCCTGCTGAATGACTTCGTCCCGCGCAATGTCAAGCGCGTTGGCCTGTGCCACGGTCGTGACGCACAGCAGACAAAACGTGACAGTTTGCTGGTTCAGGTGGCCGTCCTCCGGTGTGATCGAGCTCAGACGTTTCTTGACGCGACACGACGAGCACACGGTCTCGAGGCAGAGCCGGCACTGCCCGGCACGGCTCTTGCGCCCAAATAGCAGTGGTGCCAATGATGAGAGGCCCTTGGTACAAATGGCACAGGCGCGGTGGTCGTAGCCTGAGGATGTGGACACGGTGGACGCGCGCTTGCGCTCGTGGCGAAGCCGTAGCCGGTCGTCAAACGTCGTGTTCTGGAGCGTAGGATTGTGGCGACGCCGCAGCGCGTACGCGAGCTTCTTCATCTGTGCACACATGATATTGCGGCCAACGGCGAGCATGACGACGGTGGCTGACTTGACGACCAGCGCGCGCAGGATGCGGCCCGTGGGGTCCAGGAACCCACGCACGTACACGTCTACGACATTGTCCTGGTACTGGCGGTAGAGAGCACAGATCGAGACGTTCCCCCGTAGCGAGTCTTCGAGCGCATGCGTCTGTGGAAAGTTAACCGAGTGGAGCAGGTGGAAGCCCACGACTTCGTTGGTCGTCGGTAGCCGCGTGAGCCCCGTGGACTCGAGGTAGACCATGTCGCGGTTCTTGACAATGCTGCGAATGTGAAGCGGCTGGCCCTTGATGACCCAGCGGATGCGCATGGCGTCGAACGGGTGCTCGGGCGTTGGCTCCTTGAGTGTGTCGAGCGTCGCGGCGTTGACAATGTCGACGCTGTCGACGTACGACGTCTGGATGCGCATCATGTCGAGCGACGGGTTCACGACGCCGTACATCGTGTCCATGAGATCGCCCTGGAGCGTGCCCACCGAGAGCATGACGGGCAGATCGGCCGGCTTGGGCTTGGGCGCCTCGAGCAAATCATAGCTGTCGTCTTCTTCCTCCGACGCTGACGGCGCCGGCTCCTGCGACGAAGCCGACCGCTGACTGCTAAGCGCCAAGCTACCGTTACTCGCTCGCCTTGACTGCGCTTTCTCGACCTCGCGCGCGCTGCGCTGACGGAACACGCGGACGTTTTCGTGCTGCTTGAGAAACTTCCACTCGCCCGGGGCGAGCTGTCGCTCGTCCTTGAAGAGGTACTGCTCATAGTTGACGAGCGCCTTGTGGACGAAGAGGTCCGCGAGCTCGGCGAGCTGCGCGCGCGCTTCACGCGAGAGATCGAGTGGCGCGAACGGATTGCTAAACTTGCACGCCGCCATGACGGACGGTAGAACAAAAAAACGATTGTAAACGGGTTGTCGTCGAGACCCAGCACCAGACCAGTGAACAAAGCCAATGGCGAAAGCCAGGGGTTCTTTCTGTACGTCTGTCACGGCCAGTGCGAATGTGGTGGCGTGGTCGAGTTGCGACACGGTCTCACTTCCTGAGATGGCGAGATCTTCTTCTATAGTCAACAGCTGTCACGGATTCCAATATGCAGGTATGCGCATTGTTAGAGGCAATTTACCGATATTACGGTAAACATTGGGTATTTATTAGTCAAGGTTATACGTTATCAGGGTATAGAGTATTTGCCATCTGTTAGAAAAACTACAGTATGCATGACTGACGGGATCAGTTGGCTTGTCTCTTGCGCACTCCGGGCCAAGGGAAATGACGCTGGCGTGCGACCGAGCCAACTCGACTCAGGGGCTTGGACTGGACTCTGGGCCAGAGTCCGGACCGGGAGCCGACTCCGTTCACGTCGCCGCTTACGCAAAGCTGGATGGGAGGAGCCAGCACAGGACAAATTTCAGCTTCCTGCCAAGCTGCGTTCCCTGCATTCTCTCCCATAGTCTCTGGGCCATAGAGTATGGGCGCCCAGCATCTTCCAGTGGGCCCACAGGGTGGAGTATCCCAGGTGGTTGCTGGGGAGACGCATGTGCTCGAGGACCCAGACTGGAAAGCGCAACTCGGATTATTTGACTCACCCAACGCACCCAGTGGGTTCCGTGTCTTATCATTACGGAACTGCCCTTGTACTGTAGAGAGCGCGCCAGATTGATCCCGAATTCCTGTAACGATGGACAGGCCAGCTCTTCCGGTGGAGAATTTTCAACTTGCTCTGGACAGTCTGGACACTCTTCAGATGAAGATGAAGTCTGGAACTAATAAATACTGTGCTGAATGTGATTGTTCAGCTCAAGTCGACCTCCGCCTTTTCAGGATCGCACCCAGTACAGTAAATATCAGATATGTATATTGTACTGTATTCAGCGCATCGATTTTTTTTCTCTGTTGGCATCCCAGGAGGCTCAGCATCAACGCGTTTCCGTCGGGAAGTCTTTTTCTAATATCCCTCTCTCTCTCTTGCCTGCAATCGCCAAGCTGCTGGGCCAGCCACCCATCGGATGTGAAATCACTCTTCGATGATATCATCCCTACTTCCTCTTGCAGAAGAAACCGTCAGAGACGACCGTACAGTAAGCAAATTGCAACCGCTGCGAAGCGTGGGACTCTCTCCACGATGGCATGAACGAAAGTCCTGCTGGACTCGTGGAGTTTGTGACATGCACGTCACTCTTTAGAGGTGACAATCCACATCACATACTGGATCTCCATCAAAATGGATGATCACTTCGCGACGCGCTGTGCGCAACTGGAGCCGCTTCATGCGTTGCGTTTCCGCCCGTCGCTTTCCTGGCGCGTCCACGACGCGCTCTTCTGCTTCTGGCGCCTAACTCCACGCGAGAGGCGCGCTCTGGCCGTGGCGGTTCCCCGCTTCTCCATTGAACTCGAAGCCTCTTCGCGGGGCATCCACGCCTGTCTCGACTGGAATGGGTTCCTCGCGGCTCTCGTGTCATTCGTTGAAGAGAGAGATGATCCAGCGCGGCAGATTCACGCCGCGTGGGTGCTCGCACTGTACGCCGAAGAAGCCGTTGACGAGCTACTACTCTCGCACTTTAGTGAGACCGCCGTGAAGCTCTCGACGGACGGGACCGTCGTGCACGGCGCGACCGTGCGGAGGCTGCTCGCGAGTCTCGATGTCCGCAATGGGGAGTTCTACATGGCGTTTGTCGTGCTGATAACAGTGCTCGAGAAGATGCTATACGATCTCTACCATAACCACCAGCGACATGAAGAGACTGAGACCAAGGCCAAGAACATGATCCTCCGCGACCTGCTCCACTCGAGCGTTCTCCAGACGGCGCTGACGGCGGGCATGATGGCGCTGCTCAAGATCCTCTTCCTACCATCGGGACTGAATATCAGGAACCTCGTGTGGCACGGCTTTCTGGCACCGGTGCAGTTCCCGCGCTGCTTTGCGTGCCTCACGGCGATACTGCTGCTGGAGCTGCCACGGTTCTTCCGTGACACGCCTCCAACAGCCACGTCGTCCAACTTGTTCCAGTTGCACGCATTCGACGATCGGTTTCTGGTGCCGGCAGAGCTCAAGCAAGCGTTGGCTACAGTCCAGCAGACCAGTGGTTTGCCGAGACTGTTCTCACCAGGTCTAGAATCCAGTGGCTTCATCCCACGTGGACGACACGGGCTCGTCCAGCGAGCCGTCGACATGCTTGTGGATCGCCACGATGAGCTATACTTCCTGTGTGCACTGCTGCCCGTGCTCGAGCACGCGATCCGCATCCAGTTTGTGCGCTCCAATACCCAACAGCACGGACTCGCACTGGACGACTTCTGCGTCGCGCAGATCGATCAGTACTACTCGACACTGGACGGCTTTGGCCAGCGCGACAAGCACCAAGTGCTACTCCATTCCGAGATCGCCGGTGAGGCCAAGGTCCTGAACGCGCTGTACCAAACGATGCCGCGAGCAGCGATGGCCGTGTGTCTGGACCTGTTTATGATGGCCGGTGGACCGAACGTGCGTGCCCAGCTGTGCCATGGCGAGGCCGATCTCTCGACGCTCTTGAGCACGAGCACGGTGGAACCCAGTTCTGTGTCTGTGATCAGCCAGCTCGTGCTGCTGACGTGGGTCTCGCTCTGCCGAGCATTCCACAGGGAGGAATCCGAACGACCACGGGTCGCGGATCCAGATCCAGTGACCACAGCGTTCGAAGGGTCAATGGGCAGTTCGTTCCACCCGTTCTTCCAGCTGCAGCGCCTCGCCGCCGTTTGTGAAACTCGACTCGAGAACTTCCGTTTGCTTGTCACGCGATGGGCGAACGCTCGAGTCACGGATCTTGAGACGGAAGCCGCCGCCGACCAGCTCTCGCGAATCCAGTTCCTCTCTCGTAATGACGAGGACGTCATGCTGAGCATTATCGACAAGCGCTCGCGCATTCGCGAGTGTGCGTGCTTCTTCAACCGGGTGGATGGAGCTTCTGCGACGCCAGTGAAAAAGCCGAAGACGTTTGTCGAGTGCCTCGTCGCGTTAGACACCAAACTCAGGATACTGATACAGCTCCTCTACCGCCACAATGAATCTGTACACGAGCCTTCCGAGGGTTCTGCTGATCCGCAAGTGCAGCGATGGCTACTCGCGTTGAGCGATGCCGACGGGCTCAGCGTGTCGGCGTGCATGATGGAGATTCTTACGTCGATCGACCGCTCACTAACCTCGTTCGAGGGGAGAATCACGATGTTGGCGGCGATCATCCAAGATGGCTCGGCGCGCACGAGCCAGCGCCGTGCGTTCCTCGCTAACGCGGCCTTGCTGCCCGTATTTGAGCAGCTCCAGCGCCTGGCGTTCGGTCTCGTGGCTCATCAACTCTCCCACCTAGAGACTATCGCACGACGCCGAGCAACAGCAGGAGCAGAAGGCTTTAGTGGTCCGGTGGTGTTGTGTCCAGAGGCGCGAAAGTATGAGCTGCTGCAACGCAAGCTGCTGCAGTTTATCACGGCGTTTGAAGGTTGCACGGGCAGCGCCGAGAGTGCACAGAAGAGCAGCGAAAAGGCGCTGCAACTCGCGCTTCAGTTCGTAGAGTCCAAGGCCGTGATGTCGGCCCTTGCGTAAAGAACAAGAAGCCTTCAGAAGTGACAGGGTCGTTTTTCACTGTCCGTATCTGAGACCGTCGATATCTCAGTTGATCGGATCCACTGAAATAGAAGAGCTCCTAGTCACACGCAATCCTTGCAGTTTGCCCAGTTTGTCCACTGGATCCTCCTGCCCGTTCCTCCGTCCGTCCCACTCGTCAGTTTGCCAACTTCTCCACAAGTGATACACACTCGACACCATGTCGTTCCCCACTTCACTCACGCTCACGTACTTTGATATCACGGGCCGCGCCGAAGCCATCCGCAAGACGCTCGCACTGGGCGGCGTTTCATTTGTCGACAGGCGCGTCTCATTCTCCAAGTTCAAGGAGCTCAAGAGCTCCTTCCCGTTCGGCAAGATGCCCGTGCTTGAGGTCAACGGGGAGATCTACGCCGAGACGCAGGGGCTCTTGCGCTACGCGGCGCAACTCGCGGGGCTGTACCCACCACCGCAGGAACCCCTTGCTGCCACGCTCGTGGACGAAATGCTGTCCGCCTTTGAAGACTTCTTCGACCGCCTGCTCGCGCCGAGTTTCGACGAGAAAGACCCCGTGATCGTCCAGAAGATGAGAGAGCGTGTGCTCGCTGGTCCCTTGCCAACAGCACTGCAACTGATCGATACTCGGCTTGGAGAGATCGCTGCGAGTCCGTACTTCGCCGGTGCGAAAGACCGCGTGTTTGTGCACGAGGTGCTCGTGTGGGACTACGTCGTCTTCCTCCGCTCGGGGATGCTCGACCACATCCCGACGACACTTGTCGACGGCTACAAAACCATGGTTGCGATCCACGACAAGGTCGTGGCCTTAGCCCATGCCTCCGTCCGGCCACGAGAGCAGCCAGCGGTCTCCAATGCCACCGCGCCGCACCCGCCACCAGCAGACAAACTGCAGCTCTCGTACTTTGACGTGATCGGCCGCGGCGAACACATTCGTCTTGCTCTCCACATCGGCGGTATCGAATTTGAGGACGAGCGGCTCACACAGGAGGCATTTGACTCGCGAAAGCACTTGTTTCCGAACCGCCAAGTGCCCGTCTTGTCGCGAGGCGGCCGCGTGTTGGCTGCACAGTCGTTTGCGCTGCTGCGGTACGCTGGCCGGCTTGCCGGCTTGTATCCGACCACAGATCTGCTCACGGCACTAAAGATCGATGAGATCATTGGCCACATTAACGAGCTCGACACGGTGTTATACCATTGTCTCCACGAACAAGACGCCGAGAAGAAGCGCGTCTCGTTCGCTGCGATTCTGAACACGACGATCCCCGAGTCGCTGGGCAAAATGAACGGTCGGGTCAAGCACTGGAAGCTCACGTGTGGAAACCTTGAAGGGATTTTCGCGGTCGGTGGGGAGACCTTGACCATCGCCGACTTGACCATCTACAATCTCCTACTGGATCTCAAGACGACGATATTGGACGAGAGCGAGCTGGCCCCTTATGAGCAGCTCCTGCAAGCGTACGACGCCGTCTCGACTCACCCGCGTGTGGTCGACTGGTACAAGACGCGAGCGCCGAATAATACCGCGTAGGAGAGAGAAAGCATCCTTTATTGTTTACGTTCTTCAATCGAAACGCAACGGACATCTATGGTACTGTAGTGGACTGGTAGGAACATGGCGAACGAGCTCGGGTTTAGTAAAAGGCTGTGGCGCGTCGCATCTCCATCGCCTTTTGCCACGACTGCGTCCGCTGAAGCTTAGGGGGCGACGCCGAGAGCACGGCCGGGAACGTGCGCTGCTTGACTGGCGACACGAACCCCTGCGGCACGACGAGCCACGGCGACGTCTGGAGATCGTCAAACTCGGCGTCGTCTTCAAAGTCGTCATCGTCGTCGTCATACTCGTCACCACTGCCGCCAACAGGGATGTAGGTATGGACAGCCGCTGTTAAGACGGTGTCATAGCTTTGGTTGCGGCTGCGGCTGCGCCAGCGCTGCAAGTGGGAGACGGGGACAATCGTGGCCATGGTGGACGTAAGCTGGGGATTTCGTTGAGAGCTTGACGGATCAAGTGTTGGAATGAAAGACTCGCTAGAGGCACTTGAACCAGCCCGTGGGCAGCTTTTCCCTCACACAAAGATGAACTGAAACGCTTCTACAATTGAAGCAACGGGGCAGTTGGCAGTTTCTGGCCAGAGAGACCACCGGCCACGCGCCCTTGTCAGGTGTGATCACAAGCGGAACCATGAGCGGCTTCGCTGACGACCTCCGACGGCTGGCGCTCGGTAGCGCAGCACGCCAGTCGACAGCTCGTTTCTCTTGGTTCATTGGGAAAACCCATATGGATACCGATGTGGGTGCATGTCAGAAGTCCATACCAACATGGATGAGGGCACATTCACAGTCAGCATATCCACGCATGAGTGTCCACATGGTGCGGTAGGGGGAGAACGCCCTACCAGCTTGCTGACGATCGGTCCAGTGCCACACCAGGTTCAAGACCATCACTCCTATCTGATCCATTGGAGTTTGATCTCAGTTGCATGGACCATCATTCTCAATCCCACAGCTCATGACGAATTGCGCTGCAACCGAGGCAATTAGGGCAGCGGCGAAGTTGCTGGCTCATCCAAAGAAGTCGTTTCACACTCCCTTTCCAACGTCAACACAAGTATCAGCGGGAGAGGTGCCAACGCCACGCCCACCTCTGCTCCACCCAGAACTAACTGCACTTTCCAGAGACTAGATTTGCATCAGGATGGAGCAGCTCGCGCTTACTTGAGACCAGTGCCCGGCACTGAAGGAACTGGTTCCCTTACAAAGACAGGTTTTATTGTATGGGGTATTGTGTGCCATCTCATCTCTCTCTCTCTCTCTCTCTCTCTCTTCACTATCACTTCGGCGTAATATTCTCGCACTGCTTCGTTCGCTACCGCTTGCTAGGGTCTGCGACTCACGTGCTTCTCCTCTTCCCTGCTGTTTCAAACTATTGCTATTGCTACTGGTATTAATACTAAAATTCTCGGCTAACTCGGCTAGCCACTATCGTCTGCGTACGCTACACTTCCAAACTGCTCCATCTCCTAAACGTCTATCACTATCAAATCACTAGCGGTGCTGCTGCTAACAGCAACGATTCTAAAAACTATGTTGTGTCTCGATCACCTACTCCCTTTCACAAGAACGCAATGTCGGCGCGTTGCGTCGGCGACGCGAGCTCCTCGTACGAGCTCTGTTTGACGATGAGCCGCGGTAGGTCCGAGACGTGGATGATACTGCGCTTCGCGGCCTGGGACTCGCGCTTGAGGCGGCGCTTGTACTTGACGCGCAGCGCGAGCACGCCGAGCACGAGAAGACACGTGCAGGCGAGCACCAGCAGAATGATCAGCACGGGACTCGTCGACTGGGCGCCATCACCCGAGCGTGTCGTGACCTGGCGAACCACGCCCGCCTCGTTGGTTGGCACCGCACTTGTCGTCGGTGGCGCGGGGGACGTCGTCTCCGGAGTCGGTACGATCACGGCGGCTTCATTGGAACCGCGGAGGCTGGGCGCGCTGGGCTGAGTTGGCATCCGTGTGGGCGTGGGTGTTGTCGGAGTCGGCGGCGTCGTGGTTGTAGGCATAGGCGTCGTCACAACGGGACTCGGACTAGGCGCTGGCGTCGGTGACTGCGTGTTTTGCGTCACTGAACCGGCGTCGCGGTTCTCAGTCTGCGTCTGGTCGTTGAAATCTGCCTCCGAGTCGGCCGCACGGTCTTTGGAAAACTGAAACTTGCTCTCAACGCAGCCGCCGCCAGCGAGCGAGATGGTCTCTTCCAGCACTTCGCCATTGACGCTCGTGAGCGTGACCTTGAGGGCCGTGAGATCCGTCTGCGACGCACTCTTGCCGTCCTTCAAGAAGTAGTAGGCCGAGTCGACCATTGTGGTGTCCTGGCCGTTCACTTGCAGGCTCTTGACGCCAACGAGGAAGTTGGTCGGCTGGATCGCGGTCCAGAACGGGTTGCTACCGTCCTTGAGGCAGTACTGGATCTTGCCTCGCACGGGGCAGTCGACAAACTTCCACTGGATCTTGACGCGGTCGCTTTGAAGGCCCGTGATGCTCTCGAATACTTTAGGTGACAAGTCCAGATCACCACGTACACACTCGGGACACTGGTCGACAATGTGGACGATCTCGCTTTGCTGCTTGGCGTCGGCACACTTGGTCGGGTCGACGCAAGAGACCAGCGCGCAGCGGCCGCAGTTCGTCGTGGTCTTGAACTGCGGCTTGTTGAGCGCCGCATACTTGGTCTTGGCCTCTTCGGGGAACGACATGAAGTTGCAGTTGCCGTCGGTCGGATAGCTCAGTGTGTACTGCGTGCCCTCACCCGAAAAGTATCCTGCAGGTGTCGAAGACTGCGCCGTGGCCAGTGATTCACCCAGGAGCACGATAACGAGGACAAGTGGAACCATGGCGATCTGTAGGCAAGCAGTCGGCATGGTGGAGGGCTGGCTCGTGAGGGGTCGGCGAGAAATAACGGAATGGTCGATGTGCGCGACCGCGGGATCGATGGGTCGCCGCTGCCATTGGCTTTGTCGCGCACCCAGTCAGCCCCCCCCCCGTCTGGTCTGTCACCATCTGGGCACAAGGAGATATGGAACGCCACTCTGTGTTTGCTCATGATCAACCCTCAAATCGAATGTCTCGATCAGCAGATGCATCAGCATTTCAAATGGGCAGACGGCGAGCATGATAGCGGCGTGTGACGCGCCAGTCTCAAGCCTCATGGTGGGACCGCGGCTCCTCCGGAAGGCGTACGTGCGAGTGGCGTGCGCGCGTGCGAGCGCCGGGACAGCTACCTACTTGTGGGCATTGATGGATTCCCGCTGAGTTGAACTCGAGCGGAGTGATGGTCACACCTATCTTGTGACGAGTCATGTGAGACTTTGGAGGGAAAATTGGAAACATTCGCGCAACGTTCCACATCGCGATCTTGGGATCCGAGGCAGACATGACGTCAGAAGTCTCGATTGCGTCCTGTACCTACAGTATTGTGTAGACTGTATTGTACCGTGGTTGGATCCGTCTGATCCTTTGGCTCCACCAGTCGACGCCTCAGACGCACGCCAGGTGACGCGGTTGGCGCACGCATGGCACTGCGCGCAAACTCGGAGATTCCGAACCTGGAGCCGGGGCTGATTAACTCGAGAAGCGAGGATTCAAGGGTGCAAGTGGTAAACCTTCCGCAGTTCTTCCAGAACAAGTGGTAAGACAAAGCTGAAGCGACGGCTTGGCGTACGTTCGGATATCAAGATGCGTGTACAAGGTTGTGTTCCGTGGGTATGAGTGTGTGCGGCTCGCATTCCGCAGCGAACACAGCACAGAGAGTCAACGACGCCACTGGTCCTGCGTCTATATGGGACAGATGCCCAGTTGTCACAAGTGACGCGAGGCGGACATCCCACTTCAGTGTCGGCTACGTAATCTTCGAACAAGATATAGAACCCTCCAGAAAGCTCGCGAAAAGGCCAGGACAAGTTCCAGCGTCCTTGCCTTCGATCTTCGTCCTGGTCTGTTCAGAACAGCGCCGACCACCCAAACGCCGCCGCCCACACCCGTTGTGTTATGCCCCGAACAGCGTGAGGAGCTGCCACGCACGCAAGTGGATCCCACGGGACACGGATCCTCCGTCCACAGTAGGAAAAATACTGTATGTTCAAGCCTGATGGTGGCTGAATACTAAGTATCAGCACACTGCATGATGCAAACATGGTCACAACGTGCTCTATGCGGTCTCCGCAATGGATAGGACTCCATCCGTCAGGAAGAGAGCTAAAAAAACGGATCCCAGCAGCTCCTCTGTGCAGGCCACCAAGTAAAGTTTCACGTGGTGATCGCTCAAACGTGTACAACCGAAGGGAGGCAGCCTCACCACACGCACAACACGAGCGACTCAGAAAATCCAGTGCATCGCCTCCGCTTCAACGTTTTGACATAGAACTACACAACGGGAAGACCCTCGATTGGCTGGGAGCCATCGGTCGCACCCGCATTCATGTCAAGGATCGTGGACAGGCAGTGACGTCTGTGCCCCTTCGTTTGGACATCCATAATTTGTCGAAGATCGGCAGCACCTGACCACAGAATTTTCTGAACCATCGCCCACTGGCTCGTTTGTGCACAGCTCGTGTTCGACACACATTCTCGATGTATCAAAACAAGGTGAGACCAACCCGGGAATGTATCATTTCTGATACAAGCTTCAGTCTTTCGTCACATCAGCACCGCCTGCCCCCGACTGGACGGATGCCGATGCGTCTGCGGTGGTCACAGCAATCTCTTCGCCGCCAAATTTCCCGCTCGGCTTAATGAGCAGCGTCGGCAGCATCGCGACAAACTGAATGGCGCTCACCATCATCCCATCGTGGGTGAGGATTTGGTCCATTGAGAGCCCTGTCGCGACGGTCAGTAATCGGTTGATCTCTTGCACAGGCTTGGCTGGGTCACACCGCTGGAGACATTCGCGCAGCACGCGCACAGCGACCATACTACTGGCTGACTGGGATCCTTCTTCGTGAGCCATTCCGCCTGCTGTCTTCTCGATGCATTCTTGAGATACGTGGTGCTGCAAGTGCCGGCGAAAGCCCAGCAAGTCGTCCATATATTGTGCACGCAAGCACTCGACAAACTGTGACTTGGCGCGTGGTTTCCCCAGACGCGAGTTGCGACGGCTCGCGTGCTCGTCGCCCATCTGAAGAAGCGACGCAAAGTCCACCAGCGCGTAGCCTCTCAAATCGACCAACAGTGCGCGGTGCAAGCGGCTCAGTTGTGCGTCGCTCTTCCAGGGAAAGAGACGCCGCAGAGTTTGCACAACGTCGGCGAGTGGAAGCCCCGGGCGTTGGCTGGTCGTCTTCTGCTCTCGCTGCGTGGTCGCGATTGCGTCATGAAGAGCAGCCAGTTCTTTAGTGAGATCGCCACGAGAATCGTCCGGTAGTTCGTTGTTTAAAATCAGTTGGAACAACCGACACTCGCTCGATCCGGACGCGAATCGCTCGAGAGCCGCGATTACGTTGTATGCACATTCGACCTGGTCGTGGCGATTCGATGGGAAGCACCGCTGGAGATACAGCGCGAACGTCTTTGCGAGCCAGCCGCTGGACCCGCCGACTGAGGACGGATGGCCGTTCTGGCGCTTGGCCTTGCCCTCGAGGTCATCCTTGTAGGCCCACACCTTAGCGATGAGGAGCTCGACGCGCCTGCGATCGTAGTACAGATTGCGAACGACGCCTGTGTACCGCAAATACTCGGGCACGTCATCGTCGGTGCCCCTTGTCTGGATCAGATCCGTGGCGGAAACGAGCGGCGTCAGCACGAGCGAACCGGCCGTGGCGAACGAGACTTGCTCGGCCTTTTCCGTGAGGAATGTCGGCGATGAGGAAGATCCGCGAAACGTTAGCTGGTGCGTCGTCTGGTGGAAGAGCGCTATCTGTTTGGTCAATGCTGTCGCCACGCGTTCAATTCCGAAGGCAAGATCGGTAGCTGGAATGCCCATGAGAAAGTTTAACAACGTTCGCTCCGGCTGCATTTTCGACGGTGAGACTGAGATGCTCGAGGACATTCGAGTCAGTGGAACTTGAGTCGGTAACGACGCGTCGGAGCCGAGGCTCTGGGCGTTCAGCATCTCGAGCAGCTGCAGTTCCGTGCTTGCCGCGCCGTTCTGTTCTAGCACACTGAGTAGCAGTCGATGAAGTACCTGGCCACTAGAGATAGACCCTCTCTCAGATTCTGGTGAGGCATTCTGCTGCGCCATCGCCGTCGTGAGCTTGGTGTGCATTTCCTGTAGATCGCGTGCCAGCAATGCGATTGTGGCCTTGTCGGCCGCGACGTGGACGCCGCCGACTTTTTCTTCCAGCGCCGCGACCGTCTTCTTGAGCTCAGCGATCTCGTCGCAAGCACGGTGGTACTTGATGGTCATTTGCTGAAGCGCCATACCTTCTTCACGCGACCGCTCATGGATATGACGCAGCGTATCGTCGTGGCGCTTCATGCCGTTCACGAGCGAGTGATTGGACAAGTGCATCTCTTCGTACCGCCTTTCTAGCGTGCGGAGCTGCTCGTGGACGCGCATATTTTCGTCTTTGAGATGGGCATTTTCGGCCGCACACGCGGCCAGCGTGGCCTGCGTTTGCCGAAGCATACGTTTGAGCGTCTTGTGGTGGCGCTTGGTCTCAAGTTGGTGCAGACTCAGTTGCTGGAGACACTGCGTCTCAAGCGACTGCAGCTCGCCGTGGAGTTGCGGCACGAGCTGGCATTGAGTGAGCAAGTGGCGGATCGCTGTCTCATATTCGCCCTGGATCTGCGCTAGCAACGGCGCATACACACTGAACGACTCGATCACGCGGCCAAAGAGTTCACGGTAGATCTGAAGTCGCTGGAGATTAGGGAGCGAGGCCTTTGAGCTAAACTCCGGCTCATCACCGGACAGACCCAGCGCCTGGAGTTCCGATTTGGCAAACGCGTAGAGCTGCTGAAGTAAAACCGGCGTGGACTTGGAGTCGTCCACTACTTTATGGCGCGCGTGGGAAGTGCGCACGCGCGGCGACAACGGTGACTTTGCTCGTGATCCTAGCGTATCTCGCTTCGATTCGCGAGCGGGTCCATTCCACTTCAGCGCCGTCGAGCTTGTCGTGAGCGGCCAATTGTCGAGCTGCGCGATAGGATAATGACGATCGAGTTGCAGCGGGAACGCCAGCGGACGCAGCGTGTTCCGAGCGATCCGCGGAGAGACGACGCCGGAACTGGAACTCGGGACCAACGGTGGAAGCGCGGTGGGTGAGTGGATCATCTCGTCCGTCGATGGAGACTGAGGTGGCCATGGCAGACTGGGTACGGCCGCGAGAGTCGGCGACGGCTTGGTGCGAGGGCTCTTGAGGGACGAGGCATAGTGACCAGCAGGTATCTGGAAGGAGCCTCGTGGCGAACTCGAATCCATCGTTCAGTCAGCCTTGCGTACAACGGGCAGAGAAAGGTGAGACGGTTGAGGACCTGTGACCCGGAAACAAAACGTCAGTAGCGTGCCCAGAGATAGAAACGCCAACAATGGCCGTCGGTTCGCGGGCTCTCCATTTCTTGAATAGGGCGATTGCTTTGAAAACACTGGATTTCGGTACACGTACAGACATGCACATGCATGATTACGTACACGTCGCGGAGGTATTAGTCGCTGGGAAGGCTGGCATCTTCAATCGTGCACGTGATGCAGCCTTCCGCGACAGTATATTCTCCGCCTTCCTTATGAGGTTCACGGGCTTACTTGGTCGCATCGTCGCAGGTGCCTCCATCAAGATAGTCTCGCGACTCCATTGTTGCGCTGATCGATTCCGTCGACGGCGCCTTCTCATCGTTGACTGCAAGCGACGTCTGTGCCAGTCGCCTCTTTCCCTTGTCCACCTTCTTCGATACCGACTTCTTTTCAAGTCTAGCCACACGTGACGCCCGACCTGATGGCATTCCTTCTGCCTTTTTCGCCGCCTTCTTGCGCTGGTGTTTTTCCTTCTTTTTGGCGACATACTTGGTGTACGCGGCCTTCATCTCGGCGACACCCGGCCTCGTCTCGTCAAGCCAGAGCGATTTGCTCACGGATCGATCTTGCTTGTGTAGCTGCACACCGGCGTTTGCGCTCGGTAGTGGCAGGGGCTGTCCACAGTCAGGGAACCGCTTGTAGAGCTGCGTCTCAACATACTCGATGCTTTTATCGTAGCCGACGACAAAACTCAGCCCGAGCAGGTCCACGCAAAAGCTACGGTACCACCACCCCGGGTGACGCTTGCGGTCGAGTTTGACGAAAAACTTGGCGCCAAACTGTTCAAAGCACAGACGAATGATCCCCTCAAACTTGGCCGCGGCGAGGCGCTGGCGCGCGCGGCGAATACTATTTTCCCCCTGGTAGCGATCGCTCGAGCTCAGAGGGACCCAGAACTGGCGCTCCCACACGGCGCGCCCGTAACGTGTCCAGAAGCTCCGTAAGTGCCGCGCCAAGTCGGGATACGCCGCCTCGTCAAACGGCAGTGGCAGCGTCGGCGTAAACACCTTGGTCCACGGCTCGTGCTTTTGGAACGTCTCAACCGCGCGCACGAGGCGAGTCTTGAGCGTGAGCAGGGCCTCGCTCGGATACGTGAAGCTGGGCGAGAGCGAAAATATGTCTAGCTCGTCCGCGTCGTGAGCACAGTCCTCATCCTCCCAACCCGTCTCACTGTTTCCCTCAATCAACGTGAGGGCATCGTTGTCTTGTTCCGTGCCGTGTTCACGTCGCCGCCGTTTCTTTCCAGTCGGCTGAATCTTTTGCTTGCCCGTCGGTGCGCGACGCCTCGGCGTCGTGACGTCCACCACGGGAGGCGATGGCATCGGCACCGACTCGGCGTTTTCAAACAGGATGCCATCGGACGACGCGACAAGCGCGGGTTCCAGCTTCGGCGCAGCGACCGGCATGACGCTCACAAAGCCCTCGCCCTTGTCGACAAACTCACACAGCGCGGTGTCGTCGCCCTGGCAAAAATCGACGAAAAACTGCATGAGCAGCGACGCGCGCGCCATGCGGAGCCTGGTCACGAGGAACGTGAACACGGATGCGCTGACACCGGACCGCGCAAACGACCGCGGCTGACTCAGCAACCGCTGCGCCTCGAGGAGGTCGCTGGTGTCAGCATCGAACGGACCGACGCAAATCATCGTCGAGCACTGGGCAACGTACTCGCGCACCGTCGTATCACAGTGGCAAAAGTACTCGGCCATCATGCGCCGGAGCAGCTCCATGTTTTGTGTGAACACGCGCTTCTCGAGAAACTGCGTGAACGCGTCAACGAGCGCGTAGTTGGCCGCGGTGCCCACGGGATCGATGGACACTCCCCAGACTTCGTAGCCGTCGCTCGTGACGATCGCCACGCGCTGTGGTGAGGGCATGGGCTTTAGCGGTCGAAGCGGAGCCTGCATGGCTTCTGGCGTGAGAAAATGGAACTTCGATGCTGGGGATGTGAGACCAAGCGAATCAACCGCAACGTTAGCTTTCGTCTCACCTTCTTTTGGTCCATTAGAGGAGTATATCACCCACTATTGGAAATACCCACCGTGTTGAAACGCGGATGCTCTTCCGTAAAGATCATTGCCATTGCGGTCATGCAAGCAATCACTACGAATCTGAGTTTATGCATCACACGGGACGACCTGTTCGAATATCCCACGGCGCCATTCGAACGACTCCGGTTGCACATCGAGCACCAGCGTTCAAGGGCGCAAGATGGTGGTGCCTTCCACTCTTGTCCCGCTGGTGATGGTGTGGGGAAGCAACAGACACGAAACTCGACGGCTTCTCGCCATCGTCATCCACTCGTACAGCATGGCGAACGGCGTCGTCCCTTCCTCGACGGGATCTCTCCTCTTCCTTTTCTTCGAACCACGCTGAGGTTTCCTTCTCCTCGTTTTGCTTGGCCGCACTCCGCAACCATTTGGATTGAGCGTTTTCAGCTGCGAGATCTTCTCGAGCAACACTTCCCATTGTTTGCCAAAGCAGTAGCTTGGCACCATTCAGCCATTGCTGAGAGCGACGCCCTATCGCGGGTGGAAAGTTCCGGACAAGGTATCCACGCCCCTTGCCATCAAGCTCTGGCAACATGCCAAAGAACTCCAAGCCGTCTCGTGGCAAGTCGGCGACGTCTTTCAGCTCGCGTAGAACAACGTAAAAGCTCCCGCGTCGATACACCACAACGACGACGACCTGGTTCACGATCCCCTTCCAAAGCATCAAGCTGATGTCGCTGGATTGCATGTCTTGGCGCTCTTCCTCGATGCGAACGCCCCACAGCTGCGTGGCAGTGACACTGGTCTCCAGCTCGAAAAAGTACTCGGTCCCATCGGCATTGTCAAGCCAGCCTCTCAGGTGGGATCCAAGCCAAGTCACCTTTTCCGGTGAGCTCGCACTGTCACGAGCTGCACCGTCGACTTCAGCGAGGAATCGCTCCACCCACTGTTGGGACTCGTTCACAATCTCCACCAAAGTGCCAGCGATCTCATCGAACCGCCGTCTCACGTGAGCCATCCATCGAATTGCGACAGGCAGGTCGGTTGGGTCGGCGGAATTCGTCAGCGACCCATAAAACGCTAATGACTCGAATGCTTGTGCCTTCAAACTTGGTAACACATAGCTGCTGAGCCTTCCCAGATCGTTCATGGCATGGTGGCGCAGTCTCGACGACCCGCTGTACACGTACTGGTTGAACTGAAAGACGACAGAACACTCTTGATCGTCATCGTCATCTTCGTCTTGGCCCTCATCCAGCTGCTCGCGCTTCCTTGCCGGCGTTCGATGCCTGGATTTCGTCTGGGTAGAAGTTGGCAGTATGCAATACAGCTGACTGTCATTTGCCTCAAGAATCGACTCGGGGCAGTTTGATCTCACGGGCGCGACCTTTAGCACGTTGGAGACTGTCTTTGCGGGCAAATGGAACTGCTCAACAGACGCTTTTGACGCTCGCGTGTGACTTTGTCCTTCCACCGCCAACTGGGATTCGGGGGGAAACGAGCACCACAGCAAGAGCTGCTTGAGATCTTCGTCACTACGCAGTATTGAGAGAGAGCCACAACGGTGTTAAAAGCCCGACGCCTCGCGATGGCCAATGGATTAATACTAGGACTATTACCTGTAGCGGCGAACCAGGTAGCACGGTCCAACGCACGACACTGTTCGCACGAAAGAAAAACTATCAGCACTGATTTTGGATAGCCGTGCCTCTACCATAACCATACACGTACAGTTCGGAACGAAAGTATCTTCAAACGCCAACTCGTCATCGTTCTCTCGCAAGGCGATAAAGTACGAGTCTTTGTGAAAGATCACGTCGAGCAACACGCCGCGCACGACAATCTTGAGCACAATGAGAATGACGCCGGCGTCCTCGAAGGACTCGTTCGTGTGTGGATAGGTCTGCAGCTCAAAGAACGTTGGGTTCTGGGGCGACACCATCCAGTGGAACTCCTTCGAGCCTTCTTCAACCTGCTGGATGATCCTGTCTTTGCTCAGTTCTTCCACCATGAACTCGCCCACTTCCTCCATTTGATAGATGACGTCTCGCAACTCTTGGCGGAAGTGGCTGACGTGGTCGATGCACGTCAGGTCGTCTTGGTGCTGCTGGAAATGCGGCAGCAGCAGCGGCAGGTCTTCGACCGTGATGCTTCCCGCAGCACTTGGCCTATCGCGTCTTTTCCGCCGCGTGATTTCTCTCTCTTCATCATCCTCGCTGCTCTCTTTTCTATCTCGTTCGTCACCGAGTCCTTCTGGGAGCGGGACCGTGCCGTAGAAGTAGTGGCGTCCGTTCATATAGAGCAACTGGAATCGATCATGTTCGATACGGTCTTGGCCATCATACTCAGCTTCAAGATCGCCATACCGCCGCCGTGTGCCCGTGAGTTGGCTGTTGAGACTGGACGCCTTGGCGTCGTCGGCAGTCCGTTCGCTTTCGTAGGCGACACTCTGATCCAGAGGTGACAGCGCCGAGTGCGTGAGCACGTACATGCGCGAGACGCCGGCACGCGCGACGTCCCCATAGTGGTCCGAGCCATACGACGACGCCTCGCTCCCGTCCCCATGGGAACCCATGGTTGCCTCTGAAGAGGTTTCCCCTTTTTGCCGCGACTTTTCCGCCCCCCCACTGAATCTTCCTTCAACATTGAAGTGGTAGCGTCCTGTACCACACTAAAACTCCCTATTTCGTGTGGTGCACACGAAATCCCACCCACCAGCTGGTTGCGTGGAATGATGGTTCGGTTCGCCCAGCTGGTCTGTTCCGTCTCTCAAGACTTGGCGGTCATGTGCTCGTGCTTTGATGCCACCGCCCATGTGGGCTCTATGCAAGTGGATCCCCTGGTTCCGCATGGTGCCCCGGGACGACAATCCACTCGCCCGCGCGTGCAGCACCGAGACGCGCTCCTGGCAGGCAAGGAGCTCCTCAGCTGCTCATCCAGGCATGGGGAGCTAGCTCCTCATTGTTCAATATCCGCTGCAACATCAACTTCTGCCCTCAATCAGCTACCATGGCCACCACCACGACCACCTCGTTCATGCGTCGCCGCGCCAGCGCCCCGGCGATTCCGTACGGTGCTGCCTCGGCAACGTCGCCATTGCCGTCGGCCGAGGCCGCGTTCACGGCCTTCTTCCTGCCCGAAGCGACGACCGCGACGCTCGCGCTCGCCGATGCCGTCGGCGCCGACATGGGCGAGAGCCTGCTCATGTTTGACGTCGAGGACGAGCGTCTCGAAGAGGAAGAGTACCTCAAGCGCGACCTGCCCGAGTCCATCCTGCCCATGGAGCCCGAGCCGACCACGCGCGGCCGCAGCGCCAGTGCGCTCTCGACGGTCGCGATCGAGACAGCGGCCGCCGCGCTCACGAGTTGGTTCACGTACGAAGACTTTGTGGCCGACGAAGACGCCACGGAAGACGAAGCCGTCGACGAGATGGACGAGGACTTTCTGCGTGACGACTACATGCAGTCGTCGCCTGTGCAACAGCCCGTGCGCGAGATGATGCCGACCCCCGAGAAGCTGTCGCTCATTGCCGAAGAGGACTTTGCGCAGACCGTGGCGTCCGTGCAGCCCTACGCCTCCAAGGCGTTCGCGTGGCCGTGGGTGCGCGCCAACTAAACGTGGCTTCCACCTATTTATTCCAATAAAAAAGACTATACACGCAAGCACCGGTCGAAGGTGATCGTATCTTGGTATAGTAGAGTCGCCGTCGCATACAGTTGTAGTCGTTGAGGGTACATTAAAGCAAACCACGTCAACTTCCATTTTCACTCACCGCAATTTCGTTGGTCTCTTTACCGTAATGACACTCAAATACCGTATTCCTTTGCTCTTCAACTCGCCCTTCGTCGAACCAATTTCAGTAACTCTCCTTCCATTTCGTGGAAGAAAAATTCGAAGAACCAACCTTGGGAAACCAACGTTGGCGTGGCCCCCAAATTAGAGCGCCCCGCCCGCGCCAACAAAAGAATGCGAAACCAACACTATCCCGGGAAACGACGCGGCGCGACGCCTCATCGCACTGCCCACCTTCTCTCTCTTTCTACAGCGCCGCGGTCCCTCCGCTGAGCGCCTCCTCCGACAGCGCGCGATCTCCTCTCTCGCACCATGGCGGACGCGGCGGAATTGAAGAAGAAATGCGAGCAGCTCAAGGAAAAGATCGAGAAGACCCGGGAAGCGAAATCCGACGGCGGCTTCAAGTCGGCCAACGCGTCGGTGGGCGCCAAGCCGATCCCGGCGGCGCCGAAGTGCCGCCGCCTGCTCAAGGGCCACTTTGGCAAGATCTACGCCATGCAGTGGGGCGGCGACTCGACGTCGCTTGTCTCGGCCTCGCAGGATGGCAAGCTCATTGTCTGGAATGCGCAGTCGACCAACAAGATCCAGGCCATTCCGCTGCGGTCCTCGTGGGTCATGACCTGTGCGTTTGAGCAGAAGCAGCGCAACATGGTCGCGTGCGGCGGGCTCGACAATCTGTGCTCGATTTTCCACCTCTCGCAGGCCCAAGTCATGCGCGCGACCAAGGAGCTCGCGGCCCACGACGGGTACTTGTCGTGCTGCCGCTTCATCGACGAGACGCAGATCGTCACGAGCTCGGGCGACTCGAACTGCATTCTCTGGGACGTCGAAAGCGGCGAAGTCAAGACGACGTTCCGCGAGCACGCCGGCGACGTCATGTCGGTGAGCATCAATCCGCACAACCCCAACATGTTTATCAGCGGCTCGTGCGACTCGACGGCCAAGGTCTGGGACATTCGCACGAGCAAGACCACGCACACGTTCCACGGCCACGAGAGCGACATCAACTCTGTCGACTTCTTCCCCAGCGGAAATGCCCTCGGCACGGGCTCGGACGACTCGTCGTGTCGGCTCTTTGACCTGCGCGCCTACGGAGAACTCAACAACTTTAGCAACGACAAGATCCTGTGCGGCATCACGAGCGTGTCGTTCAGCAAGAGCGGGCGGTTCCTCTTCGCGGGCTACGACGACTACAACTGCTACTGCTGGGACGTGCTCAGCACCACGGGCCAGCACATTTACCAGCTCGCTGGCCATGAGAACCGCGTGTCGTGTCTCGGCGTCAACCCGGCCGGCCAGGCGCTGTGCACGGGGAGCTGGGACACACTACTCAAGATCTGGGCCTAGACGCTCCCATGAAGGCAAGGGCGATCGAGAGATGGGGAGAATCAATTCAAGGCGGAGGAAGAAGACGGCAAACCAACGGAGGGAGAGGCTGCCTCGCAGGTAAGGAGGACACCCCCGTACACTTTGCTGCTGCTGTAGGAAGATTTGCATTATACCATGCTGTATAGTTACTTTTTTTCCAGCTCACAGGACACCACCACAACAGAAAAAGAGAATACAACCGTAGGAGTCGAATCATTCTCGTGTTTGCCAACTACGCTTGCTGTGGCTGGTCGAGCACATGCGCGAGGATGTACTCCTTGGTCTCCATGATGCGGGCGTCGAGATAATCGAGTTGCTGGCGAAACTCGAACCACTCGATACGGCGGCTCTGGTTCTTGTCGAGCGTCGTCATCAGTTCATTCGCAAGCCCCGTGATCAGCGCGTGGACCGTGTTCGACTGGGACGCTCGTCTAGCCGCCATCTTGGATGCGGAGTCTCGACTACTTTGGTCTCCGAGATGCTCCTCACTCTCCTCGTGGAGTTCTTTATCGAGCGCGGCCCTCGCAGCCTGGTCGCTGTCCATGACTGAGAGTAGACTCTCCAAGAGAATGGGCTTGAGTCCAACAATGAGCTCCTGAATCGTGAGAAGCGCGTCGCCGTTGTGGTCGGCACGAGTAAACAGCAACTGGATTTGCGTCGCCAGGCTGAACGAGCCCGTGCGCGCATCACTCGCGACGGCGTATGAGACCCATTCTAGCACAGACAGCAGGCCGTTTTGATCTTTATCGAGCGATGCCATGACGCTCGCAACCAGCGATGCCGCTGGCTCCTTGCCACGCATGAGCCAGAGCAAAATCTTGAGTTCTCTCAAGTCGATCGCGTGCTGCTGGTCCTCGTCAGCGACGGTAAACGCCACGTACGATCCCACGACCATGGAGAACACATCGATGGTGATGAACTGGCCCACTGTGCGAAGGCTGGCCGTCGTGCTTCCGGTCGAGTCGCCGGCCAAAACTTTTTGCATAGTTTCGATGAGAAACGCGCTCTCGTTGGGTCGTATCATGGGAAACTCCGTGTGGATTATCCGAGTACATATTACCAGCGGGCATGCGAGCTGCTTGCGGCCGCGCGAGTCGACGATCGACATGCCATGACTGACAAATTCCTCACAGAGCCTCTTCATGTGAGCGTCGTATGCCACTTGGTTGTCGTAGATGAGTCGCGCTGACGCAAACCGCTTGAGGTACACGATTAGGCTCGGCTCGTGCAACGCCCACTGAGAAAATTCGGCGAGTGAGATTTGCCCGCTGTGGTCGCAGTCGCTGGACGTAAACGCGGCCTGCGCGAGCGCCTCGAGCTGCTCCGTGTCTGGACGGTCGAGTCCGACAGCCTTGCAGAGCCCTCGCGTCGTACACAGCATCAACAGCACGAGCTCGCTCTCCGAGATCTCCTTGGAATTATCGAAATCAAAGCTGTAGTATCTCAGACATCAAGTTAATAAGGGTAGGCAGTGAATGGGGCGGATGAAAAACGGACAGGTCAAAGAGCAGCGCGATCTTGTCTTCCATGGGGCACTTGCAGTAGACGATGATGACGGCAAAGACCTCCATGACGTCGACCTGACACACATCGCACGTGAAATTTCCATCCACGTGAATCGCTAGACACCGAGCGTATACCTTGCCCAGCTCCCAGTGATCAAAGAGCTTGAAATGCTCGGCCGGATCTTGGCAGATGAGAGAAAAAATCTCGTCGAACTCTTCGTCCGTGACAGTCATTTTGTCGCCCATGGCCTCCTGAAGCGTGTCGAAATTCCTTTTGGCGACAGCATAGTCTTTAGTAGAGGCTACAATATACGATAGCTCTTCAGTGGTATCCGAAAAGATGGACTGCGTTGCGGGTGATGGCTCCAGCCGCTCACACCATTCTTGTAATCCTACGGACGCCATTCGAAGTAAGTTAGCGAACATATTAATTACGGATTCCGATTCCAAGAATCACGCACCTTTAGTGGCGAATCGTCCTCGACCACGATGCGCTCAACTCCCTCCGTTAGCGCGTTCCCCATGGCGAGCCTGCTCAGTGGCTTGGAGAAACGATCGGGTGAACGGACGCCAAGGTCTCCTTGTGTGATTGGTGGAAAATGATGCCATACTGAGTATGATTGGCTGAGATATCTCAAGTAGTCTGCAGAAAATGTTATGGGTACGTAATATGAATTAATGCATCGTATGGATTTAGGATCTCTCTCTCCTTTCGCGCTCTACTCGCTATCAAATCGTTCGACTGAGTGCTTGGTGAGCGGGAGCAGAATGAGCTCAATCGACATACCAACAACGTAGACGGCCGACGTGATCATGAAGCAGACGCGGTAGCCGTAACTGTCGATGATAAAGCCGCCAATGACCGCCGAGCCCGACCACGAAAACACCGACAAGCCTTCAAGCGCATTCCAGCGCGCGCGAATGTCCTTGGGCACGTGGTCCATGAGAATCGAGCGGCGCAGCGGCTGCGAGCAGCGCATCATGCCGCCGCGCATGAGGAATAGAACGATTTGAAAGACGAGCGGCCGCGCAAACGCCATGAGGAAGAGACAGATGAGCGAGAAGCCTCGAGTGACCACGATAATGGGCATGCGCCCAAGCGTGCGTGAGATGCGCTGGCTGGCCACAGAAAGTATCATGACGATGATGGGCTGCATCATGAAGAGAAGCGTCACGTGGATCGGCGTAAGCCCGTACTCTTCCTTGAAGAAGAGCGGGAAAAAGTTAATCGTCATGCCGGCACCGTTGCTGATGATGAAATCTGACGCAAAAATGAGGTACGGAATGTGGGTCGAGTTGAAGCACCAAAAGGTCGCGGTCTTGTGCGCAGGTGCGGATGATGGATCCTGGCCCACGACCAGCGCCGTCTTCTCTGTGGGCGGCGCGGTCTGGTTCACGGCGTCATCGTCGTAATCGTACTCGAGCTCCATCTCATTATTGACGACCGTCGGCGTACACAACGGCGTCTCGCTGACCTGCGACGTGCGGCTCAACGACCGGCGCTGCGCGGTTTGCCCCAGTTCGATCGTACTATCGTTTTGGTCGGTCGTGGTCGTGGGCACGGTGGTCTCAAACTCGTTCTCGAGTGCGTAGTCGTCGTTAAAGCGGAACAGCAGCACGGCCGTGATGGCCATGAGAAGCGTACCAAACTTGAGGACGGCTGTGAGCTCATGGATCTGCCACACGTCGCCAAAGTAGAGGAACAGGAACACCGAGATGAGCGGACCCAGCACCATGGCCAGATTGCCAATGTTGTACTTGATCATGAACGGGTACGAGCGCTGGCCATGGGGAATCGAGTCGGCGAAAAGCGCCTCCAATGCCGGGTTCTGGAAGGCCGAAAACATGCCCCAGACGCCAAAAACCACGTACAAGAGCGTGAGCGACGTCACGTCGACAGCGACGAACGTGAGCGCGGCGGCGCCGAGCCCCATAAAGGCCGAGATCGTGAGGATCGTGTCGCGCCGCGTCTTGTCGGCAAAGTATCCGGCGGGGAGCGAAAAGACGAGCTGCGAAATGCCCTGGATCCCCTTGACGACGCCCACGGGCTTGTTGGACTGCGTGAGCACGAAGACATAGCCCGCGACGATCTGCTGGAAGAGAATGGAGCGCCCGGCCCAGAGGAAGAAGGTCACGACGTAGGCGGTCTTGACGTTGGGCGAGATCTGCTGCCAGAAACTCATGGCGGCAAGAGGGGGGAAGGAGAAAACAGAAATGAGCGGCGCGCCGGCAACGAGGTCTTGTGCTACCTGCGACAAGATGCTTCCGAAAAGCTCACGAGATCAACAATGACCACAAGATCACGTCGACTGATTGATGGATTATTCTGGCGAAAATGCTTATTTATGACCAATCAACTGTTCTAAACTGGATGCTAAGTGGATCTGATTGACTGATAATGGGCTGATGAGTGTGTGCCTCGGGTTGATGTTGCGAGAGATCACCCATGCAGATTGTTGAGTACACACGACCACAGACCAACTGGCTGCATACTATAGTATGTGTTGTTTGGATTGCACTTTCACAGCAGTCGCGAAATGATGGTGGCAGGCCAGCACCAGTGTACTGTACTCCCATACTCAAGAGTCTTACCGTTGGTCAAGACCGAGCTAATGTTGAACTAGCCTTCGATTCGACTAGCCTTTCTTATTCTGTCCAGGACAGTAACAAGGTTGCAGACACCTTCATAAGCTTATATATGCAAACGTATATTCATTTATAGATGAGACCAGGTCCGGTCTGGCAATTGGGCATCTTGTTCATGCAGCTGGACGGCATGGCGACACTCAGTACGGTCCAGGACGGTTTCCTCCGCAAGCGGCTCTGCCTCGAACTGCCCATGTCGACGGAGCTTCCGTCGCGTCCACTTTTTGATTGGCACGTTTTTGGTCAAGCTCTCATGCGAGGCGGACTACTCGCAAATGCCGCCAGCCTGGCCTCGCCGTTTGCTGAAACCACTGGAATATACAAAAGAATAGTAAGCACGGCAGACGCAGCATGCATTGGAAGGTTTCTTCCTGTCAGCATCAGGTGCGAGCAGCGTGGCCAACCTCATCGACAGCCCATGAGGAAGTGAACCAGGATGGCTCTCTTCGACAGCACGTTGTGCTTCGTCATCGCTGGTAGCGACGGCGGCTCGAGGAGAAATAATAGCACTGCACACGCAGCGAGCCTCATTTGTTTGACTGCAGTCTTTCTGTTCTTATTTACTCTGCGGCTTCGTTGTGACTGTGGCGAGTGACGGCTTTGGCGCGTGGCACTGGATGTTCCAACCCCCCGAGGGTTCCAGTTCGGAACCCGGCTCCACCGAGCGTGACGCACACATGCGTGCACTGGAGCGTCAGAATTTTTCGCTAAACAACAGACTGTTGAGGCCAACAAAACTGGTTCTGTGGCAGTCAATAAACTAGTGTCCTGTCCTGAAACGCGACACTATTGTACAAATCGTCTAGCCTGGCACCTTGCGACGTGATGCGGGTCGCGTCACCCCTACGCTGATCACTGGCCGGGTGGACCTGCAGGCGGAGTAAATAAAACAGCGCCAGTACGATTTCATGGGAAATGGGAGTCTCATTCCCTTGACATCGCCATATCCCGATAGCATTGCGTGTGATGTGGCATACAGGAAATGATGGTCCAGACTGTGACCAGATACGTTTTGATATCACACGACGGGGTCCTCGGCCGCGGAGTGAGACTCTAGCGACCAATTCGAAATGGATGGTTTGGCACAAGGCCTGATGAGTTGAGACTGTGGAACAATGTGGTTCCGCTTGGACCGTCTCACAACATGCACGCTGATCTCCTGTGACCGACCAGCACATACAGATACACAGTGATATGAACAGAAAACGTTCACAATGGGTTCGTCTTGAGAGGGGCAGAGATGGAAGAGGAGCTCAAACTGGAGCTGCGGTCGAGGAAGCCTTCTTAATTTTGCAAACGTGACCTTGACAATGGAAGCAAGTGCGCGACTACAGTACCGCCCTGGATCATGCGCAAGACGGAAAGCTTTCGACTGGAGGCAAAGTTATATATCCATTCCGACGCTGGTCGTCAATAATTCCTCGTCCACCAACAGGGGTCAATAAGTGGAGAGTAACTGCTGCAAGCACGTCACTTTTCATTGTGGTTCTCACGGTTCGCAGGCAGATACTTTGTAGGTAGGTAAAACCAGCCAATCAACGCAAGCCTTCAACATTCCAACCGTGACGATCCATTTGCCTCCACAATATA
>JAADXL010000366.1:0-30923 GCA_023337755.1 Pythium aristosporum
CCGGTGAACTTGGCACAGAGGTGCGTGTTGGTCCAGGTGACCAATTATTAATATATGATCTCTTTTGCGTGTTATCAGAACCCGAAAGGGCACACTCCAGAATGAGCCACGCCAATGTCGCCGCCGCGGTGCGCGGGTCCATGGAGATCTTCGACGACGTGCTGCGCGTCCACACACAGCTCGCGACTGATCTGGCTCACCACGACGCGCGCCAGGAGCGGTTCAAGCGACAGTTTGCGCGCGAGACGCGGCGCCACCACAGCGCCATCTCGGGCTTGGCCTGCGTCGCGAATGCCTTGCCCGGGTCCAACGTCGTGCTCTACGCCGCAACCTCCACCAAGCATGAAACTGATAGTGATCCATTCGACCAGCCAGTTGCTCCCGCGCGGCGTGGATCGACGGTCATGCGGCAGCTGCAGCGCCTCCAGAACCCGCAGACGCACGTGCTGCGCGACGCGCTTGCGTGCTTTTACTTGCCGCCCGTCGTGACGACAGACATTGTGTGCGATTCCTGCGGTGCGTTCAAGACGGCGAATCAAGTTCCGCCACTACCAGAGCCGTGGAAAGAGTACACGTGTGAGGACAGCGGCAAACGGTATTTTTACGACGCCATGACCCAGAGCGTGCTCTGCGCACCGCCACCTGACACGAGTCCGTTCAGCGCGTTTGTTTTTCAGCGCACGAATTCCGTTTCGACCGTGTGCCGCTGCATCCCGTCCCACGCGCGACGCCAGCGCTGCATGGAGAAGTTCCGCGCGTACGCTAAAGAGGCCGCCCAAGAAGAGACTGAGCAGCGCAACCGCCGGCTCCATGGCGCGTTCCGCACGCTGGCCCACAAGGTCGCGAAACACTCGGAGAGCTAGTGGTCGTCACGCTTGAAATGCACGTGCATCTTGCCGTCGAGAAAGTTCTTGAATTGACGTCGCTGGTCGCACGTAAACCACATGCTCATGACGTACCGCGTGCCCGTGGCGACCTTGCGCACGGCGTGGAGATTTTCTTTACCGGACGTAAACATCATGAGCCGACCACGCGCTGGCTCGACAATCTGCTCACGCTTCTTGTCAATGAATGCAAATAGACCACCCGTGAACTCGATGCCATAGTCGGATAGGTACAGCAGCCCCGAGTAGTCGTAGTGGTGCGTGTTGTCCTTGTCCACGTGCGGATGCCTTGTTAAAGAAGCAGATACTGCATTAGTATTTGGCTACGACTGGTTACCTATGTCAACGCACCAGTATTCGTCGTGGAGATCGGCGGGTGCCCACGTGTCGTTCCCGACGATCCGCGTGATGAAGGTCGGCGCCGTAAAGTAGAGGTGCTCCAATTGGAACTCGTCCATGAGCGCCACACGAATGCGCTCGATCGTGTCACGGTACAGCGCAAACTGCTCCTTCGTAAACCGCGGCGTGGGCGGCGCGGATTTCGTCGACTGGTAAATGTTGACGAGTCCGTCGCCGTCCTTGACAAAGCCCGTGTTGGCGTCCATGATGGTCGGGCCGCCCAGGCGCGAGCGGTTCGCCATGCCGATCTCGGCGATCTCGCGGAGAGCAACCACGTCGGCGGCGGTCACGAAATGGTCTCTCAATGCGCGCCCGCAGTGCTTACCAACCTTGTGGCAGCCCGGGATAAAGTCCTTGGATTTCTACGAGAGGGTAAGTGAGACGAATGCAGTCGCTTCCGTTCCCGTATGGATCCCTTCGTACCTTGCGCATGTGGCACGTGACATCAAATCGCTTATGGTCCACGGGGATGTCCCGTGGTATATACAGGTTTGATGCGACTCTTGTAGTCGCGGAACGCTGCGGGGCGAACCAGAATCGTTTCACGCCCAGAGCGAGCAGTGCCACAACGATCGCGAGCGCGGCGCCGCGCAGCGCCGGCGACTGCAGCAGCGATCGCGATCCATTTCGTCCACCACTACCACCCTTGGCCTTTGCTTTGGCGGCGGCGGCGCCGCTGGGCTTGCTCTCCTTCGCCGACGCTTTGGGCTTGGCCATGCTGATCCGCTCGTCCATCAAATGATCTCTTCGGGAGGTGCCATAGTGCAGTATTTGATTGGTAGAAATTATTTTCAGCCAATTAGATAACTAAAATGATCTTGATTGGTTGAAATGAAGTGAGCCAAGTGGAGCAAATGGACGTTTGTCCAGGACAAACGTCCATTTGCTGCACTCGATGCCCAGACATTGGATTGGCTTCTCTCTTAACCACCACGAGCGGCAAACCCGAAGTGACGCCGATACGACGGCAATTTGGATCACCACCGCTGGGGCGGTTGCAGAGTGACGCAACTCGCAGAGCAAATCACCTCATAATCAAGTCAAGCGTTGGATAAATCACTTCAAGTAGATGATCCAACACTTGGCCTGAGTATGAGGTGATTTATATGTGATTCACTTCCCAAATCAGTGTCCGTGAGAATAGGATATCGTGGGTCCACACGACCACACTGCCTTTGTGCCCAATCCACTTTCGCTTTCCAGCTCCCCACATCAAACGTTGCAACCACAATAGGGCGGCAAGCAATGGTGCTGTTGAAAACCTCAAGTGTCGATACCGACCCTGCGCCACGAAAGTTCTGGAAGCTTGAGACCAGAGACTCGCTTGCGGTGGCAGAAGCCGCCTCAAACCGCGCTCGGGAGGAGCCGTATGAGCACGACCCGCTCACCGTCCGCGTGACGGTCAAGCGTGGCCGACTCGTGCTGCTCGCGGCGGTCGCGGTCACGACGGTCGTCGCGCTCACGCTGGCGTTCAGCGGCGGCGTCGTGATTGAGACTTTTGAACGACAAGCTGTCTCCATCCAGAAGCAAGAAAAGATGGTGGAAAAGTACAACTCGTACTCAGGCACAGTCACAGCCGCGATCGAGCGACCGCTCGAACTGTTCATGGTGCTTGTGGTCCACGTCGCTGTGCTTCGGCTCATGACCAACGACGTGCTCGATACGGAGAAGCGGTGGCGTGTCCGTGGAGTGGTCGTGGCGTTCAGCGCCGGAGCGACCTACTTGCTGGCGAATGGGCTGAGTGCCGTGAACGTTCAGACGCGGGAGCAGCCGCTTCGTTTAGCGATCACGGCGGACGATCTTGCGGCAGAATCGCCGGATCTCACGATGTCGTCGACTGTGGGGATGTCGTTTACCGAGAACCGGCCGGGGAATCCCGTGACCAACACGATCTTGCGAAACCTTGTCGTCCCGCAGGCAGTCGAGAAACAGCAAGATTGCGGCAACATGAACGTGATGGTCGGCCAGGACGAAGTGTTGTACCGCATCCCGTCGCAGCCATGGCAGAAACACCTCGTACCAACGGCGCTGGAACACAGGAGCATGCAATTCGAGGTTGCCGCGTCCAACACTGCTGCGAATGTGGCGCTCACACCCGACCAATTCCCGATGAACGCATCCGTCGCGGCTGAGCTGCTCCTCTATACAACGAGGGACCCGTCCAAAGGCAGCGCGTGG
The DNA here is from genome assembly GCA_023337755.1 of Pythium aristosporum. Lineage (NCBI taxonomy): Eukaryota > Oomycota > Peronosporomycetes > Pythiales > Pythiaceae > Pythium > Pythium aristosporum. The sequence goes on from JAADXL010000366.1 coordinate 3,462, forward strand.
GCCTGTCGCAACTCGTTGCTAGGCGATGCACTCGCCAAACGATTTTTTCTCGAGCCCAACCAGAGTATACCCATGCCGCCATCCTCCATTTTCGACGTGCCGACAGCGAGGCTCACGCGACTGCTGCCTCCTTCACTCGGGACGACCGAACGCGAAGACCGCGAGTGGTTCCTCAAGAAAGCTGCCCCGACTATGTATAGCACCGCAAATGAGAGCTACAAGAATGCGTCACTTCGGAGCTGGAACATGACGTTTTCCCATGTGGACATTGAGCCGGAGACTCTGTGGGTCGATGCGGTCACGATCGAGCGCGAGATGGCGACACCGCGGCTGGGAACAAACGCGACTAGCAACACAAGCACGCGGTATCTCGCGATTGATCCCACTATGCGGATGGTATCGGCGTCGAAATTCATCCTCAAAGCTGGCGGTGCAAGTGATGAAGGCATTGAGCTATACTGTGTCTGTGCTGACAACCACGGCGACGAAAAAATCATCTCCCAATGCTTCAACCGGTCGGTGAGCTCGTTCGTGGTCGTGAGTCGAGGCAAGCGCTTGGTTGCGGACACGGTGATAGAGAACGCGACCATCGAATCATCCAAGCTCGTACTGGGCAAAGGCGATGGCGTGATCGTCAACATGCGCGAGATATTCTCTGTGACCGTGGCCCGCATTAGCTGGCGACTGCAGAATCTCTCGGCGATTTATAATGCCAAGTGTGATGACACCGGTGGGTGCATGGGGCTCGACGTCGCGTTGCCGGGATCTGGCCAGCGCCTGCTGGTGAGTGCGAGCATGCTTCCTCTCGATGCGGCCCCACCAATGTTCACAGGGCCGATCGAGTTCTACGAGACATACTCTCTCGTTTCTGTCCGTCGACCTGAGAGCTTCTATGTGCAAACTGGCAATGGCTTTATCGAGCACGCGACTTTTGCGGGCGACGTATTGATGGCGCACAATATCCGCAACGGAACTGCGACTCACCTTGCAGGGCAGACACAAGTGAGCGATCAGTGTCTTTCGAAACCCGAGAAACGCCTAGCCAGGTACATGAACAACCACATCTACATGGAGAGCACGCTGCAATCAGCGTACATGGCCGCGACGTTCTTTCTCCTCCAGGGCGGAGTCGCGCATGACATCCTCAATCAATCGTGGACGACCCAGCGAATGCTCCGATTCGATGGGAACAAGCAGAGCGTGAACGTCGTCGTCTTCATCCCGAGACTCAACGTGATCCTCACGCTTGCTGGCTGTCTGGTGCTCGTAGTCGTGATCGCTTTCGTGTTGCTGTGGCCGCTACTAAAGAAGGAATCGGATCCGCTGGCCCACATCACAACTCCCCACACGGTCGCCAAGATTCTACTCAACGAGACGGCATTCCCTCCACTTTTGCTGGCACGCTCGGTCGCACTCTCGGAAGCCACGGTCTCTGGGGACAATGCGGACGATTTTTTTCTCCAGTCGCTCTCGCTCACTCGGAAGGAGACACGGGACGGTGGCGATAACGGCAACGCTCTGAACGGTGACGCGGACCAACCCACACAGAGAATCAACATTGTCCCGTAGCATGAGAGACAGTCGACGGCACCCAGGCAAGGCATTCGCGACGCCCAAGCCGAAATGGCAGCCGCATGGACCGCTGCTGGTGTGCATCATGGTCTGCGAAGTCAGTCATCTGCTGTGCGTGCAGCACGTCGTCAAGGATCTCCATAGACCCGCGCACTGCGGCGACGAGATTGGCGTCCTTTCGGGTTCCGATGACACGCAAAAGAGATCATATGATTGGTTGAATATACGCGCAGATTTTCGCCGGAATCAGTCCAATCAAAATTGTACATGCCCTTTATGCATTGTTTGATTGGCTAAAATACGTATGGAAATACAAAGTCATTCTAAATGTTCGATAAATCTCAAATCAGTCTTATTCTTCGTGAGACTGATATGGGATATCTGGTGCGGGGATATCGTGGTTGCTGTTGGCTGGTTCACACTCCAAGACGCCAACAACGCTGGATTCCAGCTCACCCACCACCATTGTAGTTGGCAAGCAATGGTGCTAACGACATTGTCCAGTGACGACACTGACTCTGCAGCCGCACGAAAGATATGGAAGCTTGAGACCGGCGAGTCGCTTGCGGTGGGACGAGACGCCTCAAACCGCACTCGGGAGGAGCAAAATGGACACGACTCGGTCGCCGTCCGCGTGACAGTCAAGCGTGGTCGACTCGTGCTGCTCGCGGCGATCGCGGTCACGACTGTTGTCGCGCTCGTGTTGGCATTCAGCGGCGGCGTCGTGATCGAGAGCTATGAACGACAAGCTGTCTCCATCCAGAAGCAAGAAAAGATGGTGGAAAAGTACAATTCGTACTCGGGCATAGTCACGGCCGCGATCGAGCGACCGCTCGAACTGTTCATGACGCTTGTCGTCCACGTCGCCGTGCTTCGGCTCCTGGCCAATGACGTGCTTGACACTGAGAAGCGGTGGCGTGTCCGCGTATTGGTCGTGGCGCTGAGCGCGGGTGCGACCTACTTGTTGGCCAACGGACTGAGCGCCGTGAACGTCCAGTCACGAGAGCAGCCAGTTCGCCTGGTGATCACGACCAACGATCTCGCAGCGCAAACACCGGATCTCACGACGACGTCGACCGTGGACAAGTCGTTCGCAGAGAACCAGCGGAGGAACCCTGTGACCAACACAATCTTGCGAAACCTACTTCTCCCTCGGCCAATTGAGACCCAGCAAACGTGTGGCGAGATGAACGTGATGATCGGCCAGGACCAAGTGGTGTACGGCATTACCCCCCAGACGTGGCAGAGGCATCTCGTACCGACGGCACTGGAACCTAAGACTATGCAGTTCGAGGTTGCCCCGTCCAAAACGGCTGCGAATATGAAGCTGACGACAGATCAGTTTCCGATGAACGCGTCCCTCGCGGCCGAACTGCTCCTGTACAGTTCGAAGGACCCGTCTGAGGGCTGCGCGTGGGGTAGCCGAATCGGGCTTGTTCATCAGGATCTCGCGAAAGAGGTCTACCTCGAGCACAACAAAAGCGTCCCCATGTCACTCTATCGTACCTTCAACGTGCCGTCAACGAGGTGCACGACACTGCTGCCTCCGTCACTCACGACGACCGAACGCGAGGACCGCGAGTGGTTCCTCAAGCACGCCGTCCCGACGATGTACAACTACTCGAGCCCGGAGCACAAGAACGCTTCGCTTCGGAGTTGGAACATGAAATTTTCCCATGTGGACATTGAGCCAGGAACTCTCTGGGTGGATGCAGTCACGATCGAGCGCGAGATGGAAACGCCGCGGCTGGCAACAAATGCGACCAACGACAGCAGCACGCGATACTTCGCGGTCGATGCCACTGTCCGGGGGGAAACTGTACGTACGGCGTCGAAGTTCATCCTCAAAGCCGGCGGCGCGGTTGATGAAGGCATCGAGCTGTACAGCGTATGTGCTGACAACAACGGCGTGGAAACAGTTACCTCTGGTATCGACCACACTTTCTATACGTCAGAGGGGTGCACCAACCGCTCAGCGAGCTCGCTCATGGTCGTGAGTCGAGGCAAGCGCTTGGTCGCGGATGCAGTGATTGAGAACGCGACCATCGAAGCGTCCAAGCTCGTGCTGGGCAAAGGTGACGGCGTGATCGTCAACATGCGCGAGATATTCTCTGTGACCGTGGCCCGCATCAGCTGGCGGCTGCAGAATCTCTCGGCCATTTACAATGCCGAGTGCGATGACATCGGTGGGTGCATGGGGCTCGACGTCGCGCTGCCGGGATCCGGCCAGCGCCTGCTGGTGAGTGCGGGCGCGCTTCCCCTCGCTGCAGCTACCCAAATGTTCGGGAGTATGAGCGAAGCATTTGACCCACTCGCTCTCGTGTCTATCCGTCGACCTGATCACTTTTACGTCACCACATTTGACGCCAACGAGGAGAAAGCGGAGTATATCGGTGACGTGCTCATGCCGCACAATATTGGGACCAGGAACGCCAGTCAACTTGCGGGCCAGGAGCAAGTGAGCGACCAGTGTCTTTCAAAGCGCGAGAAGCGGCTGGCTAGGTACATCAACAACCACATCTACATGGAGAGCACGCTGCAGCCGGCGTACACGGCCGCGGCATTCTTCCTTCTCCAGGGCGGAGTAACACGAGACATCCTCAATCAATCATGGACGACCCAGCGAATGCTTGCATTCGATGGAAACACACAGACCGTGAACGTCGTCGTCTTCATCCCGAGACTCAACGTGATCCTCACGCTCGCCGGCTGCGTGGTGCTCGTGGTCGCGGTCGCTCTCGTGTTGCTGTGGCCGCTACTAAAGAAGGAATCGGATCCGCTGGCCCACATTACAACTCCCCACACGGTCGCCAACGTTCTACACAACGAAACGGCATTCCCTCCCCTTCTGCTGACGCGCTCGGTCGCGCCCTCGGAAGACAAGGTTTCTGGAGACAATGCGGACGATTTTTTTCTCCAGTCGCTCTCGCTCACACAGAAGAAGACACGGGACGGTGGCGAGGATGACAACGCTCTGAACGGTGACGCGGGCCAACCCACACAGAGAATCAACATTGCCCCGTAGCATGAGAGGCAGGCGACGTGACGGAGCCCCCGACCACAGCGACATGATGGCCATAGGACCGCACCAAACTGTGTTCTAATCGATATCAGTATATTTTTATCCCTAATTTTGTTTTCAAATCTAAAAGCCTAATTAGGGACACATTCTCATTTTGTTCCAAAGGCGGGGAAAATGCCATCACCAGTAGCGTCGTGCGCGAGTTGCGGCGCCACGCCGTCGTCCCTCTCGCGCTGCAGCCGCTGCAAGTGGGTCGGCTACTGCTCGAAGGACTGCCAGCGGCGCCACTGGACCCACGGTGGCCATCGCGCGCTGTGTGCGACGCTGCGCCGCGTCGCCGCGTTCCGCCAATGTGAACAGCGATTCTGGACGTCGCGGTCGCAAGGCGAACTCGCGCGATTTGCCGACGAGCAAGGCGGACTAGACCCAGCCTCCATGGTGCAGCCATCTCCCTCTGCACGGATAACTTGAGACTCGTATTGAGTGTGGGGTGCTGCATACTGTAGTGTTTCTATGGCGAAGTGCTGTTTGTGCTCTCGGGACTCAAGCCGTGCTTGTTCTTCTCGAATCTGCCGGTCTCCTGGCGACGGCCATTCACAGAGGAAGTCGTCTTCGCGAGCGGTATACTGGATCACTCTTCGGCGGAGTGCTCTCCGCTGCTTCGAGTCGTCGCCGCGGACGTGCGGACCCCCGCCGAGTATTCGCTCAGCAGCACGCTCGTGCTTGTCAATACGAACCATCCAGCATGCTCTACGATCGACGAGACGCTGCATCTACTCCCTGTCCCCATGCCGCTGGTTGGAGATCTTCCCAGTTGTAATCGTTCAGTCCACACTGTGGGCGAGCCTGCGCTCGCGCGGCTGCTGGACTACCCCGTCGCACTCGACGAGTGTGTCGACCCCATGATCGAGGTGCGTGTGTCTCGTCCCTGTGCCTGCTGAGTTTTAACCAAGAGCTCAAAGCGTTTTGCTCTTGGGTGACGCACAGGTTGGGTACTTTGCGGTCGCGTCGGACGGCACGCGACAGTTGCTGCTCTCATACTGCGCGAGTGCGATCGCTGGCCACCCGACGCGGATCCGCTCCCACTTTGCTCGCTACCAGCAGGCCTTCGACCCTGCAACGCTCGTGCTCGCACTTGAGACGACTCGGCTCTCGTGAACGGGCACGTGCTGCATCAGACGCACCTGCCTTCTTCCTTAACGGTTTTGAAACGGTACGAGCGACAAACCCGAAGCGACGCGGGTCGGTCTCAAGGGTATCCGGTAATAGTGGTGGCCCCACAGAGATCCATTGCTGTGGAACACCGGACGCCGTCGTCGCCTCTCTCGTTTGGGTGTCATATACGGGATTCCGAAAAGTGAGCGTGGAGTGGATGCTCAATGAGCGGCGGCGGAGGCTTTAACGACTGGGAGTCGGATCTGTCGTCCATCATTGAAAAGACCAACCAAAACCTCAAGCTGCTACGACGCATCGGGGACCGACGGTCCGACTTGGGGACTCCAGACGTGTCCACAACGACTCACACGACCCGGCCAGCAACGACCTCAGCGGCGCAGATCGCGTCCGACATGCGCAGCTTTGCGAGCAGTCTCTCGCAGCGGTACGCGGCAGAAGACGCGAACGCGAGGCATCGGCACGCAGCCACAACGTCGATCCCTCGCGCAGCTACCGCGGCGTCTTCGGCGACTGGGACACGGAAGCTCCACCGCAGTAGCAGCGTCGAAGTGGATGCGAGGGCGCGCGCGAGAGAGTCGCTCATCCTTCGTCCGGCGGCAGCATCCTCTAATGCGTTCGGTGGGACTTCCGATGGGGAAGACGAGAGCGACGAACGATCTCCTCCGATTCGCCATGCCACGGGAGTGAGCAGTGGGAGAATAGGCAGCAGTTCCGGCAGTAGCAGTTCACTCGCGGCTAAGAGCAAAAGCGGCGCCACGCGCGCGAGTACGACAGCGTACTCTTCTCACCATGGAATGTCGTCGAGTGAAGGGATCTCCCACGGGGCGTTCACGGCTGACGCCGCGCTCGACGAGCTGCGAAAGTCTCTCGAGGTCCACGTGGCCGCACGCTCGACGGCCTTTGAAAAGGCGCTGGCGGATCTGCGCACCGACGTGACGGTCGTGGTTGGCGAGACAAATTCGTTTGGCGTCAAGATGCAGCAACTACGGGATGCGGTCCAGAGCAAGCTGAGCCACACGGCTGCGACAACACAGGCAGTTGGCGAACACGGCGAGTCGATCGCGCGGCTCGAAAAGCACAGCGCTGTGCTTCTCGGCTGGAAAGTGGGTGTCGACCAGGACCTCTTTGAGATCACTACCAAGCTCAAGAGCTTTGCATCCGTGCACGAAAAGATCACGTCGCTGGAAGGTCATTTGGAGGCGCTTGGTGTGGCCATTAAAGCTGCGAGTCGCTCGGCGCGTGCGGACGAGAAAGTGGAGGAACTTAAGGACCGCGTCGCGCTTCTCGAGCGACAAGCCGCCCACCAACTCGACGCCAAGGCCGTCGAGCACACGGTGCAAATGCGCGTCTCCAAAGAGATCAACGAGCTCGAAAACCGGTTTAACCAGAGTCTCCAGTTTCTCACGCAAAAACTCGAGAGCAAATGCCAGTCGGTCGAAAAGACGGTGCAGAGTGATCGTATCGACGCCGTCGCGTCGCTCAAGAGTGAGCTACTGGACGATCTCGACAAGCTCGAGTCGCGCGTCGTCAAGAAAGCGGAGCTTACGCCCGTGCAGAACACACAGACACAGCTGAAAGACGACATTGCGCATATCCAGCTCTTCTTTGAACGTCAGGACAAACGGTTCCACGAGCTCAAGCAGAACGCTACGCAGATCCACGAAGAACTCACCGAGACGCGCCACGAGCTGACCAAGGCGTTGCACGTGCAGCAGAGCCGTGTGTCAACGACGCTGGAAGAGAAAGTCGGTCAGCTCTCGATCTTGACCAAGGCCAAGAACGCCAAGGCCGAGCAAAAGGTGCTCGTGCTCGAGAAGCGGACTCACAAGGTCGAGGAACAGTGCAGGCACTTGCAGGAGAGCGTGGCTGCCATCAAGCAGGACGCGCGGTCTCGCCTCGCGGCCGAGACTGTGGCCCAACAACGCGAGACCGAACAGCTTCGACAACGGCTTGTGCGAAGCCTCGCTGAGCTGGAGCAGCTTCACGTTGCCAAACAGGAAATGGCGCGATCATTTGAGACGCAGGAACGTCAGTACCAGGTCACACTCAAGGAGTTGAAGGGCCAGATCGACGAGCACGAGAGAGCGAGAGAGACGTTGCGGTCCGAGATGCTCGAGGCAATTCAAAGCGAGTCACGACAGATGGGTATGGCACAGGGGCGGAACACGATCCTCGAGTCGCTGCTGTCACGCGAGAAGCAAGAGCACGAAGAGAAGGCTCAGCAAGTGCTGAAGGTTCGTCAAGAGATGGCGCACGTTCGTCAGAAGATAAAGTCACTGGAGACAGACGTTGAGAAGAAGATGCACAAGCTGAGTGCTGAGGTACAGTCCAAGCATAGCCAGATTGAGATGCTCAACAAGAAGCTCGTGCGAAGCGAAGACGACGCGCATAAGCGAATCGAGTCTGTCAAGCGCGAGAAGGATCTCTTGGTCAAGACCAGGGCCCTCAAGCAACAGGAACTCGCAATGACAAAGCTGCGGATGAAGGAACTGGAAAAGGCTGCGACGTTGATCACCCACGCCAATTCTCAGGACAATCTTCTAGCGCCACGCCTGGCAGAAGCGGAGGTCAAGCGCAACGAGCTGCAGACGGTACTCGCCGAGCGTCAGGTCGAAGTCGATGCTTTCAAAGCCGAGCTGCAGGCGATGCAATCGGAGCGAGAGGAGCTGGTTCGAAAACACGCGGAGACGATGGATACCGAACTCACGCGGCTCCATGCCGAGTACGGTGTGAAGGTGGACGTGCTCCAGCAAGCGATCGTTTCGAAGGATGCTGAACTGGGCGCGCTTCGTGATCGCCTCGTTGACAAAGGTGAGCTGGAAACACTCGGCGAGGCGTTAACCCAGGCGCGGCGCGAGAAGGAATCGCTCCTCGAGCAGCTCGCGGCGGCGCATGCCGACTGCGCACGCCACAGTCTTGAGTCGGAGGTTTCGCTACGCGAAACCCAGTCGATGGAGATGGAGAAGCTACAGTCTCAGATCGAGCGCCGCGTCGTGGAGATTGCCGAGGCGCAGGGGACGATTGAAGCGTCCAGTGATCGTATCGCCATGCTCGAAAGTGAGATGAAGGCAAGCGGCGAGGCCCACAAGGAAGAAGTCTCGCGGTTGGCGTGCGAGATGAAGGAGGCCAAGCTTCAAGCCGAGCGTCTCTCGAGCGAGATGGAAACACTGCGAGTCGAGAAGCGCGATGTCGATAATGACCTGAGCAAAATGCGGTCGGAGCTCGAGTCGATCTCCGCGGGGGACGACGAGCTGCTCGATGAGATGGATAACTTGCGGTTCAAATATGACGAGCTGAGTGCCGAACGCGATCGGCTCATCGAGGGTCTGCGCGCCAAGTCGGCCGAGGTGGCCGAGCGCACACAAGCCGAAACGCAGCACCGCGAGCGGATCACGCAGTTGCTCCAGGAGCAACACGAAACCAGTGCGCGTGTCGAGGAGGAGATCGAGTTCATGCGGCAGACCATCGAACGGGAACGCGACGCTGCGGCGGAAAGTGAGCGTCGGCTCCAACACGCGATCGAGATCTTGCAGACCGAGCTGGAGACTTCGAAGAACCAGGCAGTAGACGGCGCCTTGAGCGCGTCGAGGCTGGATGCGGAACTACAAAGGATCCAGCGAGGCCTGGCAGCCAGCGTGGAGAGTGAGGTGACCTTGAGAGAACGCCTGGATCGAACTGTGAAGGCGCTGGTGACGATAGGGGTCGTCGCGTCCATGGACGATGATCAAGACCTGTGTCAGTCTCTTGAGGCTCACGTTCATGGGCTCGCGGAAAAGCACGCCCACGAACTCGCGCAGCTGTCTGCGACGCACGAGCAGGCTCTTCAGAAGGCGGCAGCCGACCACGAGCGCGCCCATGTCCTGGAGACCCAGATCACGAGCCTGACCGTGCAACTCAATGACCTGGAAACAAGCAACCAGGAACTCCATGCTGAGCTGGAGATACAATGCCGAGACCATGCAACGAAAGCACAGGAAATGGGGCGTTTGCAGGAGGAGATGTCGACAGCGCTTGACCAGAAGCATGCCCTCGAAGAACAAGTCGCCGAGCTGTCAAGTCAAGTGGACGAACTCGAGGCCTCGCTCCAGAGTCAAGCTGACGAGAAGGAGACCGAAGCGCACGACCTCAAAGAGACCAATACCAAGCTGTCGCAGACCGTGTGCGAGATTAGAGAAGCCATGGAGCGATTAGAGATGGACAAGATAACGCAGCTCGAGTCTCTGAGTGTAGAGATTCACGCGCTAGAAACGACGCTTGCTTCGCTCACGGAAGGGCGAGGAGGCGGACCCACGGCGTCAATGGAGAAGGAACTGGTTGCCAATCAGCAGATCGTCGCCTCCGCAGGCCAGACGATTCGGACTCTGCATGCCAAGCTCACGAGCGGCTGCAGCGTCGTCGAGCTGCAGAAACTCAGGGCTTCAATTATGGCTGAAGAGACCAAGCACGAACAAGCGAACGAGCAGTTTCGAAGAGAGCAGCGTCGACTCGCGGATGCTGACGACGACGTGGTGCGGAATGTCGAGTTCTTAAACGCACTTGTGAAAGGCTGGAACGCGAACGATGCGTCTTTTGCGAATAAGTATGTGCGCGCGGCACCAGCGCTGGCGACGCGGCTCTCGCGACTGCAGGAACGATTCCAAGAAGCTCTGCAGCAGTGTGCTCTGGCTTCGCAGACGTCGCGTGAGGCCGAAGTTGATGGGGAACAACGTGTATTCCGAGCGGCTCCACCTGGAGGCAGTGAGGCGGACGTGGCAGGCAAAGAGAGTCAGAATGATTTTGATGAGATTAACGACGACGACGAGGATTTGGAGGAGGCGGACGCGAGCGAACACAGCAGCGTCGATCTGAGTGCGAGTCGCGCACTGGACGAGTCGCACGATGAATGTTTGGACGCAGAATCCCATGGTGAAGAGGAGGATTCTCTTGATGGCGACTGGCGTGACAAAACGGAGCGCGTCGAGGCGGCGGACGAGATGCCATATGGAACTCCCGATAGCGACGCCACTGTCTCGAGCCGAGAGGATGCCTCCACCACCTTGCTTCACAGCCCAACGGCGACGTTACTAGAACGGCGCTTCGAGTCGGTTGCCGCGGTGCAGCTACGTAGAGAACTTGCTCTAGCGGACGAGGAAGAAGAGAGAATGGTCGTTGATCCATGCACAACTCTCCAAAGCACTCCGACAACCATGCTGCTGCAGGAAAAGTTCCAGCCATTCCAGACGAGAGCGGTAGACGACGATGAGGGGGAGAGCGAGCAATCTGACCACGAGTCGAGCCTCCAGCGTGAGAGGGATCTTGGCGACCACGGTCTCATTTGTCGTGACGGCGAACTTGATGAAGATGGTGAACAAGACGCGGTGGACGATGTTACCACGACGGGCCAGGGTCGCCCCATGGAGGCTGCAAGTTACCGAGCCATGGATGATGCAATGGATGGGTCTCGTGAATGTGTCAAGTTGGATTCCGGTAGTGACGAAGCTGAGGTTGAGCAAAACGAGTTGGATGATAGTGAATCGGAAGGCATGGAGGATCACGGCGCGGATGACTTCTCACTATCTCAGTCGTTGGAGTCGATGGTGCGATTGGCGGCCGGTGAAGAGCTCGCGGGTCAGGAAGCTCGTAGTGGATGGAAGAATCTCGTGGGAGAGACGCGGGACCCTCATGGCGGCGAAGATGATGACGATTTGATCGACGATGAGAGCGACAGCGATGACGGAGATGACGGAGATGCAGCTCTTGAAGAATCGAGTCACGCTCAAGAGGAAGCGTCTCAGGCCGTCAGTAACAGTACACAGCGTGTCGGCGACGATATACGCGAGTATTCTCCAGAGGATTCCAGCGAAGTACACTTGGCAACTGAGTCAATTTGTCCACAGACTGATAGCAGCACACGCGCAGCGTCCAGGGAAGTTGACGAAGAGAAGAGCGCGGTAGACGATCGAGTCGGTTGTTCGACATTGCGTGACGATGAACAGCACGAATTTGATGAGGAAGACGACGACGTAGCCTTGGACGAGTCTCTGGAGTGTAGTTCGACCGCAGAGGACGAAGCCAGCGAAATGGAGACTCATGACCAACTGCTTGCGGAGGATACCCACGATGAAGACGATCTTAATCCTGCGGTCTACGGTGGCGATGAGAAGGACGAACGACTCGGTGAGCCCAACGAGCTGGAGGAGCCACGCCAAGTTCAAGAAAGATATTCGGGAGAGATCCGAGCTGAGCAAAGTGGGGGCTTGGACTGTACCACCGCTCACGTGGGGGAACGTAAAGGCTCTGTTGGTGGTGGTGGACGTATGGACGATCTGATAACAGAAGGACTGGGCAGTCCTACGGGTTTCGACGCTAATGAGCTTGAAGCCGCATCGATCGTGACGTCCAGTGAGAGCTCCCCAGTGAAAGTACTGGCAGTGAGCGCAGTTCACTCGATTCCTTCGCTGCCTCTTTCGCGGATTGCTGCGCTTCGTCGCGACAGTGCCGAGGACGACGAACTTCACGCTGCTCAGCTAAGCATGGATCGGCAACGGAGAGGGATGCAGAGCCATGGGGAAGACGACGAATTTGAAGAGGTTACTCGCCACAAAGAGGTGGCTGGAGATCAGTTGAATGCTGCAGACACCAGCCGGAGTCACGATGCCAGCCAGGCGTCGGCAATTGCACCTAACAAGGATGCGTGGAATGGACTGCATGGAGAAGAGGATGAACAAGATGAAGAAGAGGGTTCGAGTTACAGGGGTGTCGGCGCCGACGATGACGAAGACGACGCAGACTTTGATTGCGTTCTTTCTGCCTCCAAAGACGACAACGACGAGGAGGAAGCTTTCGACCAACAGCACACGCGTGGATTTAATGAAGAAGACAGTATGGACGAAGCTGAGCGATTGCTGCTTCAACACGCCGAGGATTCGATGGGTGGGGACGCATCGCCAGAACGAGGAAGAGACCGGGAGTTTGCGTCCGCTCTTCGTATGGATGATGACGACGAAGAGGAAGACGGACTGATTGATTCCGAGTCAGAGGGAGACGACGAGGATGAACTGCTTGAGTACATGAACGCCAATGACGACGAGGATGACGGTCACCCAGTCGACGCTCTCTCCAGCAACTTTCATGGTTCTTCCAGCGCACACGAAATCAGCTCGTCGACAGTGTTTGCTCCCGACGGCGGTAATGATGCTAATGATCGGCTCGCCGGTTTGATTCAGTCGCGAACAAGTGATGGCGATAATCATGCGCAGATGAACCACGCCGATGACAGCGTGTCGGGTGAAGAGGAAAGCGGCTCGAAAGGGCTTGAAGTGACGAAGCCGACGGGGATTCAAGACCTCGAACAAGCTAGCGAACGAACAGAGACGGAACCGCACGCCGCACCAGCATCGTTTGTTCCGGTGTCACGAGTTGGACGACGCAATTTTAACGATAGTGATGAAGACGAGGACGACGATGTCGACCAGTGTGTGGTGTCTACGTCGTTCAGTTCTCAGCTTGCCCCGCACTCTGGTTTGGGAAGCCGAGCGCGTGGGGGTGGGGGTGGTAGCGGGTCTTTGCTGAAGGCGCTCGAGGCAACTCGTGGCGCGATGGCGCCGTCCGACTTTGACGACGACATGGACGAAGTCGAAAAGCTCATGGCGAGTACACAAAGCGTCCAACGCACACCTCTCATTGGCACAGAGAGGCAATCCACGGTGTCCTCAGCATCCTTATCTCGTCAGTCGCGTGACGACTCGGATGACGAGGACGAAGACATGGAGAAACACACGGTGGCTCACAACCTCCAGGGCAAACCCTCCCAATATTCGAACCCGCTTGCTTCCCTCTCTGAAGGGCGAGATGCTGATCTCGACGCCGAGACCCATGGTCAAGAACAGGTGCAAATGCAATACGGGGGCGACAGGGAGGCAGAGCCAGCGCATGAAAAGGACGTGGACGAGCTCGGCGATTTGGAAGGCGTCGACGCTGTGAGCGACCAAGAGGAGGACGAGGCCAGCGTGGGTAATGCATCAGGATCCTTTGGCATGTCCTTCGGGGACGACGTACTTGAACTGGCCCTCGCAGGCGTGAAGCCACCGCCGCCTCCCGCTGCCATCCAGACCGCTTCGACTGGCTCTCTTTCTCGAGCGGATTCCGAGTCAGCGGAGGACAGTGAAGACGACACACACAGCCACCAGAGAACTGCCGCGGCGTCTGCACTTCCGTCGCTCCAGTCGCTTGGGAAGAAGCCATTGCCTGGTCTCTCTGCGTTGTCACGTGGGCGGCTTCACATGGAGGAAGAGGATGATGACGACATGGACGAGGTCGAGCGGCTGATGCAGGCACAAACAAGCATGCGATCAAGAAATCCGCTCACTTCAGCGTCACAGCGGCAGGAGAGCGCAGACGAAGATCACACGTTCAATGAGCAGGCGACACTGTCGTCACCTCCGATGAACTCGAATTTGCCAGTCGCTGACGATGACGTCAACGTGTCCCCGCAGCGAAGCACCCGCACTGTTGAGGACTTTGATGACGAGGATGAGGATGAGACTGAGGAGCGTACAACGCCTCGAGGTCTTTCCAGCAATTCTGCTGATTGGCATCCAGAGACGCCATCCAACGTGCTATCTTTAGTCTCTGAAGGCCGCGTGCAAGGCAGTGATTCAATGCCAGCAAAGGATGCAGATGCCAGTGGATACGCGAGGGACTCAGAGCACGCAGGGTCCAAGGGTGCGCGTCAAGACGATGAGCATGAGCGCGAAGACTCCGAGGAAACCAGCGTGGACGACGCCTCGGGAGATTTTGGCATGTCGTTTGGAGACGATATTTTGGAGCAAGCCCTAGCCGGACCGAAGCCGACGCAGTCGACTACTCTGACCACTGCCGCCCAGGCACTGTCAACGGGCTCTCGTTCTCGTGGAGAAGCTTCCATCTCGGAGGAGGATGACAGTGAAGATGATGCTGTCCACCGAAGACCCGCTCAAATATCTACCGGTATTGCTGGACCGAGTCGACAACTCGGTGCGCTGCAACCGCTGGGCAAGAAGCCACTGCCAGGTCTGACTGCGTTGACGCGTGGCCGGCTTCAAGAAGAGGATGACGACATGGACGAAGTCGAACGGCTGCTGCTCAAGCAGACCAGCATGCGAACAGCACGGGCCTCTGGCCCTGTTTCGACCTCAGCGTCAGTGTCAGTGTCAGCCTCTCGATGGCGTGCAAATGACGCCGAAGGCGAAGAAGAAGACGACGAGTTTGACGGCCATGCCGGTCTAACATCGCCCCTCAGAGACGTGACGCTGCCCATCGCAGATGATGACGAATTTGCCCATTTCGATCGCGACGACCAGGACGAAAAAGCGTCTCCCAGAAGAAGAATCCAAACGGAGCATTCTGGGAGCGAGTCGGGATCGCAGGCCGGGTCGGCACCGCCGAGTCCGTCGCGGATCCCGATTCTCCCGGGCAGCTCGCTCCTCAAGAAACCTTTGGGCTCTACGTCACCCGTGGCGCTTTCACGACCACGCCAAGCGAGTGCTAGAAGCGAAGACGACGGCGCCGACGCGTACCTAGAAGACTCGTTCGACCTGGAAGAATCGCTCCAGGAGGACGACGAGCAAGACGTGTGAACACCCAACAGCCAACCACCACGATGTGTAAAGGCAAAACTGTCCATTTGTATAGCACTTTCTCGCCTTTGGCTTTTCTTCTTATCTCCTGTAAGCACCACCGACAAACGCGGGTGGCACAGCGCCTTCCGCCGCGAGCAGCAGCTCATTGTATCGATCGACACACTCGGTCGCACCCAGCCCACCAAATTTTACCTGACCGATACCTGCGCCGATCGCCAGGGCCGCAAGGAAGGACGCGTCACTGGACTGCGCTGTTGTCGCGCCTAGCATCACGGCAAATCCAAACCGCCGCGCGTCCGTGATCCTCGCAAGCAGTCGCGAAACGGTCGCAAACTGGTCGAGCTGCAGCAGCACCGTGTTGGCGGCGCGCTCGTCCTGGATTGCCTCAAGTTCGTGGACGTCGAGTAGATCGCGGCCGACGACCTGGAGGCGGCAGCCTGGATCACCACCGAGCAGGCGACGAGAGAGGCCTTCACTGCTATCGCTGGGGGCGTCGTGCTCCCCACTGAGCAGGGCAGCGAAGGCCTTGATGTCGCCGCGGTCGAACGGGTCAACGACGCTCGCGACGTCGAGCTCCTTGACGCAGCTCTGGATCATCTCAAGCATCTCGTCGCTGCTCTTGATCACGCCACTCGAACCGGGGACCCACTTATCCGTGTCGTACGTAAACACCGTACGGAGCGGTTCCTCCTCGTCCTCCTCCCCTCGGTCGTCTCCACTGGGAGACCCGGGCGTCACGGACGGCGGTGGCGGCGTCACGAACGATGAGGCTGCAAAGTCAATACCAAACTCGAACCGCAGCGGCGTAACGCTCGCGCTGTCGAGCAGCCAGCTCGCAGGGCCACCACTCGCCTCGAGCCGTGCTCTGGTCTCGTCCATTGCGCCACGGAGGATCTGGAAGGTCTCGGCAACAGTCTGCAGCTGCGGTGCAAAGCCCCCGAACGCACCAAGATTACTAAAACCGATACCCCTGGCGTCAAGTTGAATCCTCAGCGAGCGATGTAACTCAGCCCCGAGCTGGAACGCGTCTGAGAAGCTCGTCGCGCTCACGGGCGCGACAAAAATCTCTTGGATGAAGAGTTTGTTGGACGCGAGTGTGCCGGCATTGATGAGGCTGAAGAGAGGCATGGGGAGACAGATATTCTCTAACGGCAGCTCCAGGAGAGACGCGATATGCTCGTGGAGTGGACGCTCGGCGTACCGCGCGCCGGCCTTGCACACGGCGATGGACGCCGCGATCGTAAGATTGCGGCCAATCTCATGCTCGGTCAGCAAGAGTGCCGAGTCGACCGCCTGCTGGTCGGTCGGCTCGAGGTTCACCAGCGCTTCGATCAGCAGTCGTTGCGCCTGCTCAACGCACCGCTTGTATCCTCTCCCACCAAACCGCTGCTTGTCCAGTGGTATCGTCGGCGCAAACTCGTCGAGCGACTCGGGGCGGTCAGGTTTGCCGTCGACAAAGCTCGAGCAGGTCGCATCGAACACGCCCTTGCCCGTGTGCACGCGCACAAGCACACCGGGGCGACCCAAGCCGTCGAGAATCTCCTTGCATTCTACGTGGAAGATGCCGCGCTTGGCCGTGGCCTTGCCGTAGAGCAGCGACGAGAGCACGAGAAACGGATCCTCGGGTCGGTCGGCGACGATTTGGTTCACGACGTCGTTGAGCGTTTCTTCGAGCGCGTGCTCCTGTACGTACGACTCGACGAGATCACGCTCCCGCACGTGGGCGTCACTGTCGCCACCACCATCATCTTTCTCATTGTTGCCATCGCGCGGCGACGCGAGCAGCCTGGCACCGCCCATAGCTCTCTTTTTTGAAGAAAAGATCCAACCGTGACCTTTCAAGATCCATACGTCGCCCAATCGTACTTAATAGGAATCATATCAATTTTCATGACTACACACGTCGCAGATATATCACAGGGAACACCGTGAGCCTGTTGGTTGCGTTGGGCTTCGAAGAGAGATGCAGACGCCATGTTGCACTGTGCGCTGTAGCCCAACGACAATGGAAGTTGGAGGCCATGTCGTCTACATCATCACCAAATCAAATGCCACTCCATCCAAACGCGAATTTTCGCTCGCGCCGTCTCCAGCTTGTCGCGTGTGCCTGCATGGGGACCGTTTATTCTCGGTCGGGCTTCACGCATGAATGGCCAGAGTATTCTTAGCGTCAACGACTTTGTTGCGGCTGTGATCACTGACAGCGGCGTCACCTGCTCCATGCTGGCGGTTTGTATGGGAAACGCCTGGAAGGAGCCGTCACTGCGATGCTGCGTGCTCTTAATATTGACACAGATACACGCTGGCGTGGCCGATCGACCGATCCGCTCGGAGAACTAGCAGCTGCTTGCTCCGCTGGAGATTTCTCCCCCTACGACCTGACGAGGCGAAGCCCTTCTCCCCTTCTCCTGGCCCACCTCTCTCCCCGTCGCGACGTGACGCTCGTCGTTTCCCGTCATGGAGAACTATGAGAGTCTGGGCACCATCGGCGAAGGGTACGGCTCTCCACCAAGCCATCCCTTGTGAATTTTGCATTCTCTTACCGGTGGTTCTTGCTGTGGACTGTAGAACGTACGGCGTCGTGCTCAAGTGCCGCCACAAGGTCACGGGCCAGATCGTCGCGATCAAAAAGTTTAAAGAGTCGGACGACGACGAGCAGGTCAAGAAGACGGCGCTGCGCGAGATCAAAATCCTCAAGCAGCTCAAGCACGAGAACATTGTGAGTCTTCTCGAGGTCTTTCGCGTCAAGGGCAAGCTCTACTTGGTCTTTGAGTACGTCGAGAAGACGATCCTCGAAGAGATCGAGAAGAACCCCGAGGGGCTCGACCCGCTCAACATCAAACGGCTTATGTGGCAGCTCGTGCGCGCCATCCACTTCTGTCACCAGCACAATATTATCCACCGCGACATTAAGCCCGAGAACCTACTGGTCTCGCGCAATGGCGTGCTAAAGCTCTGCGACTTTGGTTTTGCTCGGCCTCTCGCCGGCGCCGGCGCCAAGTATACCGAGTACGTCTCCACACGGTGGTACCGCGCACCCGAGCTGCTCGTGGGCGACGTCTCATACGGCAAAGCCGTCGACGTCTGGTCCATTGGCTGCATGTTTGCCGAGATCGCGACCGGTCTCCCGCTTTTTCCTGGGGACTCTGACATTGACCAGCTCTACCACATTATCAAGTGCCTCGGGCGCATCACACCTAGGCAGCAGGAGCTCTTCAAGAAGAACTCACTGTACGTTGGCGTCAAGCTTCCACATGCGACCGAACGCGAACCGTTGGATTCCCGGTTCCCGCAGTTTGACAGGCCCGCGCTCGACCTGCTCAAGCAGACGATCCAAGACGAGCCGCTCGATCGGTGGACGTGTGCCGAGCTGCTGAACCATCCGTTCTTTGAGAATGCGAGTGAATTGTTTGAACGAGAACTGCAGGACGCGATCCAACGGGACCTTAATGACACCATGTCGCTACGGAAGAAGCGAACGCGCAGCCAAAAGCCCCCACCGTCGCGGGGCACGAACGCTGGGTCACACAACGCTGATGACTACTCTAGTGGGGACTCTCCATACTACGCCAATCCATCCCAGGCCCTCAAGCCGACGTTCAAGCCCATGGTGGTAGCGGCCGCGCCGCACAAGGACAAGTCCCACGTCGTGGTCCCCAAGAAGCTGGCATTGGGACTCCATGGTTTTGGCAGTCCACCCACAGGAGGAGGAGGAGGAGGAGGGGGCGGCCTTGTACTACCGACGTTGTCCTCGATGATGACCCCGTCCTCTAGTTCCACATCCACCGCGAGTATCGACTCGACGGCCACCACGATACCACCGTCGTGCTCTCAGATCACCCCTGTAAATACGAGCAAGAAAGTCGGCAGCGTGCTGCCCATGCCGTCGCCACCTGAGAACCATTCCGACAGCAGTTCCTTCTACCCTCAGAATCCACCGCGGATGTCGCTGACATCCCACGGCGCGAGACCGACGATTCCTGGATCCACACTGTATCCTAGTGCCGTGCCCACACCTTCGTCACCATTCCACTCATCGCTGGCAGTGCCACAGCGTCCGCCGCCCACATCCCAAGGCAAACACAGCAGTGGGAGCGGGAACAGCACACCGAGCGGTGCCAAGCACTTGCGGGTGTTTCCCGCGGGGGCTCTCAAAGCTGCAAAGACACAACCGCCAGCGAGCACTCTCCAGAGTTCCATGGAGATTTACTCACCGTCCAAGAAGAGCCACGCCTCCCATAGTAGTAATAGTCAGAGTACGTACGGCACTTCGTTCCCCGTGGCGGCCAAGAAGACCCACACCGGCGGGCAAGCAGCGACCGTCACGCCGCTGCAGCACGGTCACGAGAGTAGTCAGTGTAGCGCGTACTACGTGCCGCCCAAGACGTCGCATGGCGCCGGAGCAGCACGACGAGCCCACCACACACACGCGGCCGTCTCGCCCGCACCAAAGCAGCGGAGAGCAGACCACAACAGCTATCGGAATTATTGAAGATATAATCATTGATCTTTGGTGAGGTACATTCCATGGCTACTAGAAGACCACGCGACCCCATGGAAGGACTCGAATCAAGTTCAATGTCTCATCGATCGTCCTTTCACTTTTCTGGAGAACCCTGAGAATGTGCATTCTGTCAAGTCGTTTGTTACTGCACTCACATTCACTTTCGCTCATCCTACGGGTCAATGTCGATTCTTTGCTTGGGATGGCCCGCGTCGTCGTTCACAACAACGTCGTTTTCACCATCGTCCTGTGTCTCCTTGCGACCGAGCGAGAGCGACTTGAGAGTAAATTCGTCCGCGTTGTCTCTGCAGACTGTGCCTTCCGATGGCGCCACTGAGCGTGTCAATAAAAGCGGAGGGAATGATCTTTCGTTGACTAGAACGCTGGCGATCGAGTGGGGCGTTGTGATGCGGGCCAGTGGATCCGATTCCTTCTTTCCCAAAAGTGGCCACAGCAGGACAAGAGCGACCACGGCCACGAGCACCACGCAGCCGACAAGCGTGAGGATCACGTTGAGCCTCGGGATGAAGACGACCACGTTGACGTCCTGTTTGTTCCCATCGAATGCGAGCATTCGCTGAGTCGTCCAAGACTGATTTGAGGATGTCTCGCACGACCCCACTCTGGAGAAGGAAGAACGCCGCGGCCGAGTACGCTGGTTGCAACGTACTTTCCATGTAGATGTGGTTGTTGATGTACCTAGCCAGCCGCTTCTCGCGCTTTGAAAGACACTGGCCGCTCGCTTGCTCCTGGCCCGCAAGTTGACTGGCGTTCCTGGTCCCAATGTTGTGCGGCATGAGCACGTCACCGATATATTCCGCTTTCTCCTCGTTGGCGTCAAATGTGGTGACGTAAAAGTGCTCAGGTCGGCGGACGGATACGAGAGCGAGTGAGTTGAACTGTTGGTTCTGCTTTCCCAACATTGGCGAGGCCGCAGCGAGGGGGAGCGCGCTCGCGCTCACCAGCAGTCGCTGGCCGGATCCCGGCAACGCGACGTCGAGCCCCATGCAGCCACCGATGTCATCACACTTGGCATTGTAAATGGACGAGAGATTCTGCAGGCGCCAGCTGATGCGGGCTACAGTCACGGAAGAAATCTCGCGCATGTTGACGATCACGCCGTCGCCTGTACCAAGCACGAGCTCGGATGATTCAATCGTCGCATTCTCAATCAATGTGTCCGCGACCAAGCGCCTTCCTCGGCTCACGACCAGGAGCGAGGTCTCCGAGCGTTTGTTGCAAGCTGCTGACGTATAAAAAGTGTGGTCGATGCCGGAGGCGATCCTTTCGACGCCGCTATAGTCAGCACAGACGCTGTACAGCTCGATCCCCTCATCAACTGCGCCCCCGGCTTTGAGGATGAACTTGGACGCCGTATGTACAGTTTCCCCCCTGATAGTGGCATCGATCGCGAAGTATCGCGTGCTGCTGCCGTTGGTCGCATTTGTTGCCAGCCGCGGCGTCGCCATCTCGCGCTCGACCGTGACTGCATCCACCCAAAGAGTCCCCGGCTCAATGTCCACATGGGAAAACGCCATGTTCCAACTCCGAAGCGAAGCGTTCGTGTAGTCCGGGCTCGAGTAGTTGTACATAGTCGGGACGGCGTGCTTGAGGAACCACTCGCGGTCCTCGCGCTCGGTCGTTGCGAGTGACGGAGGCAGTAGTGGCGTACACCTCGTTGTTGGCACGTCAAAAGTGGCGTATGGTGCCATAGGTACACTTTGATTGTGCTCGAGATAAAGCTCTTGGGCGAGCTCCCGATGAACAAGCCCGACTCGGCTACCCCACGCGCTGCCCTCGGACGGGTCCATCGAACTGTACAGGAGCAGCTCGGCCGCAAGGGACGCGTTCATCGGGAACTCGCCTGTTGTGAGCGCTATGTTTGCAGCAGTATTGGATGCGGCCACCTCGAACTGCATGCTCCTGGGCTCCAGTGCCGTCGGTAAGAGGTGCTGCTGCCACGCCTGTGGGGTGATACGGTACAGCACTTCGTCCTCGCCGAGCATCGTATGTAGGTCGCTGCATGCTTGCTCTGTCTCAATCGCCTGGGGGAGGAGCAGATTTCGCAAAATCGTGTTGGTTACGGGGTTCCCCGATCGGTTCTCGGCGAGCGACTTGTCCACGGTCGACGTCGTCGTGAGATCCGGCGTTTGCGCCGCGAGGTCGTTGGTTGTGATCGCCAAGCGAACTGGCTGCTCTCGAGTCTGCACGTTGACAGCGCTCAGTCCGTTGACCAGCAAGTAGGTCGCACCGGCGCTCAACGCCACGACCACAACGCGGACACGCCACTGCTTCTCCGTGTCGAGTACGTCATTGGCCATGAGCCGAAGCACGGCGACGTGGACCACAAGCGCCATGAACAGTTCGAGCGGCCGCTCGATGGCGGCCGTGACTGTGCCCGAGTACGAGTTGTACTTTTCTACCAGCTTTTCTTGCTTCTGGATGGAGACAGCGCGTCGTTCAAATGTCTCGATCACGACGCCGCCGCTGAATGTCAGCAGGAGCACGACGACCATGGTAACCGCGACCGCCGCGAGCAGCACGAGTCGGCCACGCTTAATCGCCACGCGGAGAGCCAGTGGTTCTTGTTCATGCAGTTCCTCTCGAGTACGGCTGACGGCGTCAGGCGACAGCAGGTTCTCCTGTAGCTTTACAAGCGAGTCTCTGGTCTCTAGCTTCCAAATTTTTCGTGCGGCAGCAGCGTCGGTATCACCACTTGTCGGTAGCACCATTGCTTGGCGAGTTGCGGACGTCGGGGGTGAACTACAGAAGGAGGGTAGTTGGCTGGATACTGTTGCTGAAGTTGATTGGCTCTGGAAGCCGTCGGTTTCGAAATGTGCGTTGGAGAACGACACGCACAGTCGTCGCCAGTCCCTCTCCTTGGCGACCACTTCCACCTATGCGCCAGGGACTACGTACATACGAATGTACATACGAATTTAGTTGCATGTACGTAGTCCCTGGCGCGGAAAGGCTACGATAGCGAGTAGATATATTAGATGGGAATGTATTTGCTTTTGACTCGCATCATGGGCTACTATAGGCCTTCAAGACTTGAGAATATGCATGCTGTTTCTACTGTGATGTATTATATCACAGCAACAGCAGATGGAGATTACACATAATATATTCATCTCTATGGGAGCACCTATACTGTCAACACAGCCTAGGGAAGCCCCTGAGGAGGGAACGCTGCCTCGTCGAGTAGGACGCTGGCGACCATGTGGGCTTTGCGATGTGGGCCAGCGGATCCGATTTATTTTTCCTTGAAGATGCCACAACAGCTTCTCTTGGTTCTGGATGGAGACAGCGCATCGGCCAAAGCTCTTGAAAACGACGCCACTGCTTGCATTTGTGAGAACTTGGAAAGGGGAAATGCTATAAGTATTCATTATCAACATGGTATGAAACCTTCCTAGGGCATCTTGGGGCGGTACAGCTCGCCCCAGCGCGCGCCGGGCTTGCTGGTGGCTTTTCCGTACTTGGTGGTCGGGGATCCGCGCGCCGGGGTCGCTGCTCGCACCACGCGCGCGGCGTTTTCGCTAGTCGACGCCTGGCGGGAGGTCGTCGTCGCAGTTGGGGAGACCGTCGTGGTCTCGGGGTGGTGGCGCTGCTTGGCGGCATGCACGGCGTTGTGTGCTTCGGCAATGTACTCGAGTTCATTGCGCGCGTTCTTGGGCAGCGCCGATCCCAGTTCCAGCAGCCTCGTCGCGAGTCGCCACGAGATGGGTACGCCCCGGTGGTGGCAAAACAGGGCGAGCGTCGCGAGCTCGGCCGCGTCGACTTGGTACTGCTGGACGGGCGTGTCCTTTCTGCGGCCACGCCACGACTGCTTGTCGCCGGCCTCATGGTCGTGGGCCGGACTCCGTTCCAGCACAGCCAGCTTGGCGAGCCGGAACAGTTCCGTGGCCACGTTGAAGCCAAAGCCTTGGTCCACGGCATCGCCCACGACGCGAGCGCCCGTGACGTCGAGACGGCCGAGCCGCTGGCAGCTCTGCAGCGCGAGCACGTACACGGCGCCATTGGGCTTGACAAACTGCATGCGCATGGCCTCAAAGAGCTTGAGACAGGACCGCGCGCCGTGCGCGACCGCCTCGCGGTCCCGCTTGTACTTCGACTCGGCCGGCAGCACGCAGTACTCCATAGCGAGCTGGTAGTGGCGCACGTGGAGCGGTACGGCCGACGGCTTGGCCTTGTCAAAGAGCTCGCAGAGCTTGTCATAGTGCTTCTCTTCGCCGTTAATGTAGAGCAGCATCTCGAGCGCGTCGCGCTGGCACGCCGGCGTGAGGTCCGACAGCGACAGCTCGTTCATGGACGTCTCAAAGAGCTCGAGAATCGCACGCGCCTCGCGCAAGTGGCCGTGGGCCACGAGCTGCTGCGCCACGCGCACCGTGAGCGCCGGTGGCTTGACGCTGTCGAGGCCGTGGAACGCCACGTACTTGAGCAGCAGTGGCGCCGTCAGGCGAATCTCTTCGTTGCGGTCGGTCCAGTGCACGGGCTGGTCGCTGTGCTTGGGCAAGGGCGGTCCATCCAGCAGTCGCCGCAGCACCGCGGCAAAGACCTCGTGCGGCACGTGCTCGTCCAGGTACTCGATGCAGTTGGCAAGCCGCTTGGCCTGCAGACACGTGCGCACGATTTGCGTGCTGGTCACGTGGGGGAGCATGGCACGCGTGGCCGCGATCTGCTCGCGCTGCAGCTCGTCGTCCGGGATGATCGCGAGCGAAAAGAGCAGCGACTGCGTGAGCTCGGGCCGCGCGAGCACCTCACGCAAGTGCGGCGAGCCGTACAGCTCGTCACGGATCGCGAGCACGCGGTCGACTTGCGAGGCCCGCGAGTAGGCCGTGATCGCGGCGTTGTACGCGTACGAATTCGGCTCGAGGCCGTGCTGCTGCATCTTCTCAAAGAGCGCGAGCACGTCGTCGTCGTCGCCCATGGTCGCCTTAATCGAGATGGCGAGCGACAGCGCGTCGCCGTCGAGCGTCTCCACGTCGACTCCGTCTCTCTTGCCGATCGCGTACGTCTGCAGCATGTGCGCACAAATGGCCTCGGCCTTTTCGAGCGGCGCGTCCATGCTGCTGTTCATGACGCCGCCCAGCGCGTGCTCGCGCATGCACGCGCGCAGCGTCTTCTTGTACATGCGCAGCGGCACCTTCATGTCGTGGAACGCCTTCTCAACCGACACGTGGTTCACAGTGCGTTCAAAGAGCTTGAACGCCAAGTCGAAGCGCCCGGCGTTGAAGCACACTTCAATGGCGTCGGCCACCGAGTCGACGTTCTCCTGCACCATCTTCTTAAAGCTCAGGGTCTCGCGCGCAAGCGCGTACGCGATCTGCCACTCGTGCGACTTGGCCTTGCGCAGCGCCGCGAGCACTTCCATCTTGCCTCGGATCGGCGGCTGCACGTCCGGGAGACGGTGCGCACGCGCTATCCACGCCCGCGCCGGCCCCCAGGCCTGCGCCTCGAGCAGCTTGGAGATCGTGTCACCATAGCACAGGTCGGCGTTCTGGAGATTCCGCACGTCGACAAAGTCGAGCAGCGCAACCATGGCGTCCCACTGCGCGTGCTTGACAAACGTGTCGGTACTCGCGCGCACGACCGAGTCGGTGATGGCCATACCGCGCGCGCGCATGGTCTCGAGGTACTCCATCACGCGGTGCGACTGGTCGCTGCGCGCCTTGGAGAAGCCGCTGATCACACCATTGAAGAGTAGCTCGTCCTGCCAGTGCGTCTCGCCCACCACTGCGGCACTCGCGCTCTCGGTCTCGTCATATTCATCGTCGTCTGCTAACGACTCGAACGGGTCTGCCGCGTACGCGCCGCTTGTCTTGCGGGGCGCGTAATAGTCGCGCGACCGCCGCGTCGAGCGCATGTTGCGCGTGCCCATGTCGTTCATGCTCGCCTGCGCGTGCTCCATGAGTTGTTCCAGCGTTGAGTGGTCGCCGCTGCTTGCGAGCACGCCCGCCAGACTCGCGTACGCCGGCGCGAGCACGACCGGCACGCTGTCGACCATGATCTCCCACACGCGCTGCGCGTCGCGCGAGTTGTGGGACGGGTCGCGGTCCGTGTCGCGCGACAGGGCATTGAACACGGCCAAGTAGATGCCCGCCGAACGCGGCAGTGGCTTGCCCACACGGCGCCGGCTCGCGACAAACGTATCAAAGAGATCCACAGCCGTCTGCGTGAGTCCGAGGCGTCCGTACGCGCGGATGGCCGCGGCGTAGGTCGTGTCGCGAATGTAGGCCGGGTCATGGTGCGGGAACACGTGCTCAAAGATCGTGGCGACCAGTTCGCTGTCGTTGGTCGTCGCCAGCGCCGTGGCCATGCGCGCGTACTTGACGAGGCTCGGCGGCTGCTCGTTGATGTCGAGCACGCGCGTCCAGCACTCGCGCGCGAGCTCGTGCTTGTTGAGCCGCACGTACGCGACCATCATGCGTCCGTAGCAGAACACGGACGGCGACATGTCGTTGGTCATCATCTGCGAAAAGAGCTGGCTGGCCTGCCAGAACTCGCCGGCGGTCACGAGCGCGTCGATCGTCGCTGTGTAGATGGACTCGTTGAGCTCAATGTCTGGCCGCTCGTTCACAGTCGAGAAGGTCTGCAGCGCCTGCGGCAGTTCGTTGTTGACGATCTGCGACCGGATCAACTGGTTAAACACGTCGGCGTCGGCCGCGAGCCCGCTCTTCTCTTCCATGTGGGCAAACAGGCCCGCGGCGAGGTCAGCGCGGCCGCCCATGCCGCACGCGCGAATGGCTGCGGCAAAGTGCGACGTGTCGAGCGCCATGCTCTTCGCGGCTTCGACGTTGAGCAGGATCTGTCGGGCGCTCGCGGCGTCGCGCAGCATGCCGCACGACTCGAACGCCGCCTGGAACGCTGCGTCCGAGAGCGGCACGCCCTTGGCCGAGACGTCCTTGGCGAAGCCCACGATGAGCTCCCACTCTTCGGCGGCAATGTAAGCCTGCATGACGACGTCGACCGTGCGGTGCGTCGGCAGCAGTGAGTCAATCGCCATGTTCTGCAGCAAGCCAGGGAGCACATCGATCTTGCCCATGCGCGCACACGCCGCCATCGCGAGCTCGTACATTTCCGGGTCGAGCGCGAAGCCCTCCTTGTCGATGCGGTCCAGCAGCTTGAGCGCCTGGCGCCAGGTGCCATTGTCGCGGCACGCAGTCAGCGCGTCCATGTGCTGCATGAGCTGGTCGACCTGTGCGTCGCTGAGCGTGCTGCGCCAGCGCAGTTGCATGGCCTGCATCGTGTGGGGCACAAGGTTGCGCGTCATGAAGCCGCGCGTGCCGCCCACGGCGAAGCGCGACGCGGATGACGAGGCCGTGAGCAGTCGCGCCGAGAAGTCATTGCCGCGTGATGCCTGCTGGAGACGGCGCACAAGCCGCAGCGGCGGCTGCGAGCCAGAGGCCGCGGCCGCGAGCGCTCGTCGTGCGCGCAGCATGTGAGGTGGTCCTGTGGAGAAGCGTGGGTGGCGGAGACTGTTGCCGAGAGCAGTGGACGTCGAAGCTGCTGGTGATCCCAAGGAGACCAATGGTGAAAGAGTGATGGTCACCTTTTGGCACCAGTCAAGTCGGCGAGGGCACTAG
>JAADXL010000367.1:0-30897 GCA_023337755.1 Pythium aristosporum
AGATCCCATCAAGATCGCTCGCCGACCAAATACACCAGCGAGCCTTCCAGCCCAGCAGTGCAGGCTCTATCGATCAACTCTCTCTCAGTCTCCAACCTGCCACCAAGCCAGCAGCTGAAGACTACCATCGTTTCAGAAACCGCTACGCGATCAATATTCCATCCAAGATGACTGACGACATCCTGTTCAAGCCTGTGTGCACCGTCGATAAGGGTCGCTACGTCTATGGCCAAGTGGTTTCCAGTGAGGGGGCTTCTGTTGAGGTCCGTAACCCATCAGGCGTCGTAACGGTTTCGGCTGCCAAAACGGTGGAGGTCGCGCCAGCAGTGTGCCTGCTCCTCCAAAATACAACGCTTCGCACTCGAGGTCTCAGCCGCAAGAAGCTGGGCGGTCATCACGCTACCATCGTGGACCGTCTTCTGGGACTGAACGGCGTGGTCGCAACTCGCGACGTGGGCGAGCTTCTTGACGGTATCGTGCCTCGCGATCAAGCCCCCAATGCCTCCGACACGTGCGAGTGGACTGACCCGGAGAGACGGAACAGCGCGTGTCGTTCTCCCTTCGACATGCTCTCGACTTCGGATACTACGTGGACGGTGACCGCCCCATTCCCGCGGACATGCGCATGTCTCTGGGCGAATCGTTCTGGGACGAGCCTCCCATTCCTGTAGAGCGCGATGCCGAACTACACCCCCCAAGCCGCGACCAATCAGCACATCAGCTCAGTCGCGCACCTCCCGCGAAACACCGGATGCATCGCTCGATGCTCTTCTCGCGGCACTCGAAAAGGACGAGTCAGCATCGACCGCCGAGGTTAACCCGGCGCAGACCGAATTGATAAATACGCTATCGGCGAAGCCACATCTGCTGGCCCTCTACGTCGATCAGTGTCTGTCCAGCGCCCGGAAGCGTCCCGCGGCGAGTACCATCGATACCGATCGAGTCACCCATCGCGCCCGGTTTGTCGAGCCCGACAGTGCGCCGCCTCCACGCAACCTCGAGCGTCTCGACGGTGCGTTCGAGCGTGGCCACTCGAAGGAATCGTTCCGACCATCGCCGGTCCAGCGCGCGGTGCATGAAGGCATCATCGCCCCAACCCCTTCGAGGTACGCTTGCATC
Organism: Pythium aristosporum; assembly: GCA_023337755.1. Classification (NCBI taxonomy): domain Eukaryota; phylum Oomycota; class Peronosporomycetes; order Pythiales; family Pythiaceae; genus Pythium; species Pythium aristosporum. Next base: position 1,120 of record JAADXL010000367.1, read on the forward strand.
CACCTACATCGATCTCAATTTCTCCTCCCGTGCGACAGAGTTCAAACCGGACATTGCCGTCCTGCACCGACTGTTCGACTTCCAATTCGGTAGACGCGGTCTCTCGATTGCATACTTCGAGCTGTTGGATCAAGACGCACTTACAGACTGGCTCCAGTCTAATCAGTCCACAACCACGACAGCGAAGTCACAGCCACTGCCAGCACGGCCCACCATCAACAGGCTCCAAGAGCTACGGGACAATCTCACGGTTCTCGAGATATTCGCGCTGGAGTTTTTCAACCGCACAACGTGTGACCTGATAGGGGCGGCCGTCGTGTTCTCGAAAAAGATCACCACCCTGATCTCGTGGCAGCCGGGCGACATCTCAAGACTTGTCATGTGGTTTGATGGCGTCTTCGAAGAGTACCGCCAAGCAGTAGAGTCGTGTGGGTGACAACACAGAACGATGTCCGAGATTCTGTTCGCCTGCGCTTCAACACTGCCGACCCCACCTTTATCATGCTGCTTTTCAACATCCAGAGTCGCAGGACAGCCAACGTTGACCCCACGCGACCTCCAAGGCGTCCCGAGGTCCCACCAGCCCATGGTGCAAAGCAGAAGAAGTCCAAGGTGCCCCCGGAAGTGATCGCCGCGTTGCCAAAACACAACGGAAGGTCAGTGTGCATGAAGTTCTTATCGAACGAAGGGTGCAAGTCTAGCGATCCCGGCCGGTGCCTGTTCCGCAACCTCGTCCACGCCGACGTGAAAGTCACGAGCCCCATAGTGCGGCGCTACATCGAGGAGCACCACCGTGGTGTCCGAGAAGATCTCGACTGAGTCCCGTCCGTGTCGGGCCCAGACCGGCACGGAGTCTTTGTTGTCACCGGTGAAGTCGTCAAGACCGTGCAAGACCGTCTCGAACAACGACTGCGTGCGGTAGAAGCAGCTCGCGCCGACAGGCTTCATGACCGTTTTGTCGTCGCCGGCATTATGCCGCCACGGCTCGCGTTTTTCGATGGCGGAGGCACGGCCGGGGAGCCTCAACTGGACCAAGAGCTGCAGCGTGGTCTGTCAGAATTGGTAGTGCGCCAGGACCTCAGCCTCGAGGAGCTCATCCGGATTTGGCGCAACGAAACTGAGTCAGACAGTAGGCCCAACAAAGCACTCGATGACGCGTGGCTGTCGGTCCTACTCCTAGGCTACGAGCACGCCGACCTCATCGTGTCAGTGATCCAGCATGGCGTCGTCCACAAGTTTGATGAAAAAGTGAGTCAGCCAAACGAACCCCCAGTCAACCACAAATCGGCGGGCGTTTCGAAAAACACACTGTACCAAAGCATCAAGAAGGGCCAGCACGACAGCATGTACCTGGTGGTCGATCTCAATACTGCCCGATCATGGAACGTTCTGCACTTCAGCCCCTTCGGCTGCGTCCCAAAGGCAGGTGTCGATCCGCTGCTGGACGCGCGACTGATCCACGATCTCAAGTACCCTATCGGTGCGTCGACAAATGCTGCATCGGTCCGCGAGTCACTCCCCCCGGTCCGTCTCGTACTGTACGGGTACTGGCACGCTGCATCGAGGCACTTCGGCGGAAGTATCCATTGCTCGTCATTATGATCATGAAAGGGGACGTCAAAGGCGCGTTTCGCCACATCCCGCTGGCAGCTGCCATCGCTCGATGGTTCGCTGGTTGCATCACTGACAGTAACGCGGCGGTCGTCGATCTCGCCCTACCATTTGGCTGGACGGGCTCGCCTGCGTTCTACGGAGTGTTCGGAGGAGCCATCACGTACATGCTCAGCAAAGAGAGTCCGTCTAGCCTCGATCCCACGAACCCCGACGATGAGCCATTCTTCGGGTATGAGTGGGTCGATGACCACGTGTTGCTCGAAGTCGACCGCAACAACCGGCTTGAGGCGTGTAAGAACGCGCTGCGACTCGCCATGATGGCGACGCTGGGGCCACGATCAATCAATGACTCCAAGTTTTCCTCGTGGTGCACTCGCCTTCAGGTCCTCGGGTTCGAGTGGGACACCAGTGCCTACACCGTCTCCATACCAGAAGAGAAGATCGCCAAAGCAATACTACGAATTGACGCCGTGCTCGGCACACGGATGACCACCAAACACCAGCTAGCCAAGCTTCTCGGCAGTCTGCGACATGTTTGCTCATGCGTCCGCCCCGCAAAGGCATTCTACCAGCGTCTGGTTAGCGTGTGGCGGCAGGCGCCACAATTTGCCAAGGTCCGAGTCAGTGCCGATCCACTTCTTGATTTGTACTGGTTTCGTCATATCATACAAGTCGGGGGGCTTCGGTCTATCCCAACCAGCTACTTCGCTGAGTTACCGGAGCCAGACGTACACCTGTTCATGGACGCAAGCAATACCGGTCTCTGTGTGCTGCATCCAGCAGCTCGCGAGTATCTCCGTGTGCAGTTCGACGCTGACGAGATCCGTCTCATCGAAGAGGCCCGTGTACCCCAGCCGGCGGACGCACCTGTTCTGAGCATCAACGTCGGGAACAATTAAGCGCGGTGCTCGCTCTCCTGGTGTGGGGCCATTCGTGGGCAGGGCGACTATCCGACCGGCCTGTCCATGTGAGGTGCTGGGTGGACAACACCTCCGCCGTGTCTTGGTGCAACTCCCTCTACAGCCGCAACCCACTCAGCCAAGATCTTAACCGAGTGATTGGTGCGGTCGAAGCACAGTTCGGTATTCGAGTTTCTGCGCAGCACGTACCCGGCTCACGCAACGTTCTCGCCGATCTCGGCTCTCGCGCATGGGAGGAGACCAAATACCGTGAATGGGCTAACGCTGTTAGTTCATGGCATGAACAGATCGTCCCCACCAGTCTACGGAAGATCTACAACGGACAATCGTCTCCCTTCAGCAGCATGCCCTCGCTACCAGCTCTCGCCGAGCGTACGAGTCATCCTGGCGCCAGTGGTGCAGCTACAGGTCAGCCATCGGCGCGTCGATATGGCTGCCACCCCGCGACCCCGACGAGCAATCCCTTCAGCTGGTTTGCATTCGCCATTTATGCCGCGCACCACGGGATACCCGATCAACGCCGCCCCGCTTTTGCCACCGTTCGGGCTAAACTCAGCCATATCAGCTGGTATCATTGCGTGCGATACGGCAATCGACCCCACATCAGCGAGGGCCACCGAATCGCTCTCTCCGGACTGCGACGACAATCTCCCGCCAACCGTCGGCCGCCACGAGCCCCAGTCACGACCGCGATTCTCCAAGGGCTTGCCAGGATGTGCGAGTTCACCAAACCACAACACCGCGTGCTCTTTGGGGCTACGGTGTTGGGCTTTTTCTTCCTGCTCCGATCCGCAGAGTACCTAACCATCGACGGGGCCCGCCAGTCGTACTGTCTTCAAGTCGGTGACGTTCAAGTGTTTGAAATGGACAATCGCGCCACTATCAATCACAACCATGCGTATCGAGTGCGAGTACACTTGCGGGGGAGCAAGACAGATCAGTACGGCGAGGGAGCGACGCGGTCCCTGGTCCGTGCACGCGGCGCTGCAATTCGTCCAGTCCTCGCGGCCCTCCTACTCCTCCAAAACGCACACCGCCTAGGTCTCAGTGCTCAGGATCCATTGTGCTCCATCTCGAGTAGGAAAGTACTCTCGGGAAAGACAGTCACCGCGGCCTTACGCTTGGTCGCAGCAGCATCGGGTACCGACGCAGCAACGCTGTCGACACACTCACTGCGTGTCGGAGGCGCGACGGCTCTCTTTCAAGGCGGTGCGGACGAGAACAGCATCAAGTTCCAAGGTCGGTGGCGCTCCAACGCGTACACGCGCTACACGCGGCCGGCAGAGACGTTCGGACAGCACCTCACGACCAAGATGCTGTGAGGCAAGCCAGTCAACATCAAGGCATCCATCTCGTTGTCGGGGCAGCCATCGGCTTCGCCTTGGCTCGAGATAGATTTGCCAATACATTGACTGTTTGCCCCACTAACCGACTCCAACCAGTACGCGCGTGAAGGAAATGCAATTAATCGCTGATCAAACAGCAGCTGAAAATGGACGTTTATGACGTCGCCCTTGTCGACATGAGTGTGAGATTTCCCACAGCTGGGCGAATCGCGCCGGGAAAAAAAACTGGGTTCTCGTGCATGAAGTCGATACCCGTTTTGGTGCGCCGCAGCATGTGAGCCACACACTTACCGCGGTTGTCACGAATGAATGGATCCGCCCCAGCCTGAAGCAAGAGTGTCAGCATTTCCTTGATGTTTCCGTGGATATTGCTGCGCGCTTGCTTCACAAGGATGGTAAGTGGTGTGCGGCCGTGGTCATCTTGCAGGTTCGGATTCGCCCCACGCTCGAGAAAGAGCCGCAGACAGTTCGGGCTCCACACGCCCACGTCATGATGGTAGGCATCTCGCTGCTTATTGTTGACAACGTGGTGCAAAACGCCTCGGAGGTTGGCGTCGACGGCGTGGAGATCGGCCCCAGCGTCTAGTAGCAGCTGGGCAATCTCTTGTGTTGGTGGGAGCCCAAAGGGTATGAGCCTCGCAGCCGCGGCCAGCATTAGCGGTGTGCGGCCGCGGCGATCACGCGCGTCCACGTCCGCAAATCCTTCTTCAATCAGCAGCTGCGCGATATAGCGGAGGCGATGTCTCGCTGCTTGGTGCAGTAGCGCTTTTTGGTTCGGTTGCACGACGTTCGCGTCGGCACCACTTCGCAGCAGATCCCCCACGAGCAGTTTATGTTGGGGGTGCCTGATACGCAGCCGGCGGCCTTCTATACACGCTCCGTGGGCGAGCAGCACCTCAAGCGTTTCCGTATCTCCGACGTAACCGAGCACGGTTACCGGTGCCTCGTTATCCCTCTTACAGTTCGGATCCGCGCCGTACGCGAGCAGTATGCCCAGCCATTTGTTGCACCCATCTTGTGTCGCAAATGACATCACATATCCCAGCACATCACGACGCTCATGCTCGTCCATGGTCTCGTTGAACAATGGCGATTCGAGAACGATCTCGACCATCTCGCGTGCGGCTGAACAAGCTTCAGTACTGACGCACGACTGCAAGATTGCCTTGGTGAGTCCGCGCAGTGTCTCCTCAAATAGCCCTCGCTGTTCGCGCGCAAAGAACCAGCGGAATACGTCCACGTGACCGCGCGGCAGGATACTCGAGCTGATCCAATTGCTATGCTTCCAACCAGCCGAGTACCACTGAACGAAGCCGTCCATCGGTGACGGCTCACCGAGCCGAATACGGCGGTGCAAGGCGTTGCAGTTCGCGACATTCTCGAGCACGTCCGGTTGCGTAAAGAAGCGCTTCACGGCCTCCAGGTCGCCGTCGTCAGCGGCCGAGAGGAGCGCGGCGTTGTGGGTGGCGCCCCGCATCACTCGGGGTTCTACGGTGGGTTGAAAATGCAGAATGCTGGAGCGCACATTGCAAATCTCAGCTTAACAACTATGATTGGTCACAATATCTCTTCAAGTCTATTGATTGGAAGATAAAGAAGAAGAATATCCAAAGTTCGCTCAGCCCATATGCAAAGTGAGTGATGCAGGACGCCACCCCCTACGCCGCGCTTCACTCGGCCGCTGACGACGGCGACCTGGAGACCGTGAAGCGCTTCTTTACGCAACCGGACGTGCTCGAGAATGTCGCGAACTGCAACGCCTTGCACCGCCGTATTCGGCTTGGGGAGCTGTCGCCACTCGACTTCATCCCGCTGTACTCGGGCGGGTGGGTGAGTGCCGATTTGTTTGGCTCGCATATCGTGCCCCGCAGCCACGTGGATATGTTCCGCTGGTTCTTCGCACGCGAGCAGCGACAGCTATTCGAGGAGAGGCTGCGCGCACTCGGCATGAGTATTGCGCTCTCATGCATCGAACGTGGGGTCTCTTCAACTGCACGCGAGATGATCGAGATCTTTTTTGAATCGCCATTGTTCAAAGAGACAATGGGCGAGGAAGAGCGCCGTCGCTTGCTGCAGCTGATGATGCTGACCGCATCAGACTACGGCCGAGACAAATGGGTAGGCATGCTACTCGCATACGGCGCGGATCCGAGTTGTAGGTGGAAATTCAGCGCACCGCTCCGCGAGAACAGCTACCAGGAAAACGCCAAGACGCTCAAGGTGCTGGTCGCCAACGGCACGTGGATGGAAGGTTCCCGTCTACTGTTACCGCTTGCCCAGGGCCCAGCTGAGGTGCTCGTGGGAGATTTGCTGCGATATGGTGCCGACGCTAATGCCATGCGCCGGGAAGGTGGATCAGTGCTTCACGAAGCAGCGAGACAGCGCCATCAATGTAGCGTGCAGCTGCTGGTTGAAGAGGGATTTGTGGACGTGGACGCGCGTGATCACCGCGGCCGCACACCGCTAATGGAGGCCGCGGCTGTGAGCGTACGAGCGTTTGGCCCCCCACCATCACACGAGATCACCCAGCTCCTACTGGACGCCGGCGCTGATATTCACGCAGTCGACAATAAACGCCGAGGTGTTCTGCACCACACTGTCAACAACAAGCAAGAGGGTGCTCCGCTTCAGGCAGTGCGCGGGTGGAGCCCGAACTGTCTGCGGCTCTTTCTCGAGCGCGGCGCGAACCCGAACCTGCAAGATGTCCATGGCCGTACACCACTCACCATCCTTGTGACGCGAGCGCGTGGCAACATCCACGGAAACATCAAGGAAATGCTGACCCTCTTGCTTCAAGCTGGGGCGGATCCATTCATTCGTGACAACCGCGGTCACTTTGTGTCTCACATGCTGCGGCGCTCCGAGACTGGTCTCGCGTTCATGCACGAGAACCCAGTCTCGTTTACCCAGTGTGCCCGGCAAGCTGACAGCGGGCTGTGAGAAGCCACTCCGGGCATTATGTCGCTAAGGACGACGTCATGAAAGTCCAGCTTCACCTGTTGTATTAATCACAAAACCGTATCCTCTTGAGTCTGTTGAGTTGGAGAAAAGCTCCCACAGATGCCTCGCACGAGAACGCAGAGTTCTTCGTCCAAGCAATGTAGGATTGAGAGAAAACTGCTGGATTTGTTCTTGGCCCTCAATACATTCTCGGTTCGGGGTATCAACCTGTGAATATGCTCTCTTCCATCTCATTTACGGCGACTTCGAGGTTAGAAAAACGCCGCGTTATCTGCCACGTACGCAAGGCCGTTCTCCGTGGTCTGCAGCAACGCCACTGTCGACATCCCGTTGTGGTCGCAGAGGAATGGATCGGCTCCTCCGTATAGCAGCACGTCTAGTAGCGACTTGACGCGCGCCCACCCGAAGTACTGTTTGGCGTGCATCACGAGTGCGAGTACCGGTGTGGTTCCATCGGTATCACGTTGGTTTGGATCCGCGCCTCGCTCGAGCACAAGTTGCACGCACTCCAGTGCCCACCCTCGCACAGCATAGTGGACAACGCTGCATTGAGCCTGGTCCACTGCGTTGAGGTCCGCGCCAGCGTCGATCAGGAGATGCATAACCTCGAGCTTCCGCGACAGTGTCCCGTATCGGTTCTGAGCGACCCGCATCAGTGGCGTAGTCCCGTCTTGATCACGTGCGTCCACGTCGACGCATCCTTCACCGATCAGTGATCGTACGTTCTCGATAGCATACTGGCTCGCGACGTAGTGGAGGACGGATCCGTGCTTGGAGGACGCACCACGGGGGTCCGCACCGTGCCGCAACCAATCACGCACTGCATGTCGGGGGGCATTGTTCGTGACTGTAGAGAGCAGCTCTTCGTCATCCATCCACGCGCCATGCGAGACCAGCGAACCTAGCGCCGTAGTGTCCCCGTCACGAGTCATCGCAGTCAGTGCAGTCTGGTAGTTATGCTTGTGGTTCGGATCCGCACCGTACGCGACCAACACGCCGATCCATTGGTCGTACCCGAGTCGCGCGGCTTCGTCCATTCCCGCCTGAAGGCACCACACACGTTCCTCATCGTCCATTATCTCTTGAAACAGCGATGACTCGAGAACGACCTCGGCCATTTCGCCCGAAGTCGCGGAGAGCGGGGCGAAGCATGCGGAGACGAAGCTGAAGGCCCGACTACGCAGCGTCTCGCCCATTAAAGCGACTTGCTCACGCGAAAAGAACCAACGGAAGATGTCTACGTGGCCACCAGGTATGATGCCTGCCGTGAACACGTCCTTCCCGTCCGCGACGAGGAACCAGTACGGTGGTCGCCCGCGGCAGGGTAGTGGCGGGCCGCCCAAACGCTGGACACGCATCTGGTTGTTCCAAAACGCGACGTTCTCACGCATGACCGGCAGCGCTAAGTGTTGCTTCACGGCCTGCAGATCACCCCGCTGCACGGCCTCCATCAGCGCGGCTTTGGCCTCCTTCAGCGCGGCTTGGTGGGTGGCATCCAATGAAGCAGACGCCATGACGGTCTCCAGTGCGCTTGGGAGGAAGAAGAAGAATGCAGATCCCCGATCGTATGATACTTGTGCACTGGGTCAGCCGCTCTCACAGTTGTTGGATACGATTACAACCGAGTCAATTGAACTGACAGTCCCAGAAAATGAGATGACACTGATATTTTTTGGCAACTCTATTCATATTTGACCAATCGTACATCGACAGCAGTTGCCACTGCTTCCCAGTCATCTCATTCCGATGGCGCATCATGGCGTGGGCTGGACTACATGTGTGGTATCTGGGCTGCCAGACTCTACTCAGATGGCATAACGTTACGTATGGATATGATATACTGCCACTTAGTTAAAGAGCTGCGTCGCTCTTGCAGCTTTGACGGTGCAAGAACAAGGCCGAGTTGTCGTACAGGAAGGCGCGGCCCGTGTCGGAACCTTGAAGTTTCTGCACGGCAGACCGTCCGCTGCGGTCGCAGATGAATGGATCGCCCCCTGCGTGGAGCAGAAGCAGGAGTATTTCCTCGACAGACCGCCACATGTCGTCGTCTCGCGCTTGGCTCAGAAGCGTGGCCATGGGCGTTTCTCCATTGACATCTTGAAGGTTGGGGTTGGCGCCTCGTGCCAGAAAGAGCCGCAGACAGTTGAGGCTCCGGGCACTGACGGCGTGGCGTGCAATGTGATGCAAGACTCCTCGATCGTGGTGGTCAACGGCGTGGAGGTCGGCCCCAGCGTCCAGTAGAAGCTGCGAGATCTCGTCCGCCGGTGGCAGCGTTCGTCGGCGGTGATGGTCGGAGCGCATGGTAGCGACCTCCATGAGCGGCGTCAGGCCGCGGACGTCCCGCGCATCGACGTCCGCGAATCCTTCTTCAATCAATAGCCGCATGGTACTTCGCAGGGAGTGGAGCGCCGCGTGGTGGAGCGGTGTGGGCCCATGGGCCAGTGCGTTGGCGTTGGCGTCGGCACCACACCGCAGCAGACCGCGTACGAGGCCGTCATCTCGGTCCAGCTCGCGCTGCATCAGTAGTCTGTCGTTGTCGATCCAGGCACCATGCGCCAGAAGCACATTCAGCGTCTCAGTGGTCCCTTTGTTGGCGACCGCGACGATCGGCGTTTCGTCGTTCCACGTGCTGTTGGGCTCCGCGCCGTACGCGAGCAGCACGTCGACCCAGCGTGCGTCCCCTCGCGACGCCGCCATGTGAAGCGTCATGCTGAGCAGCGCACGACGCTCGTTGTCGTTCATCTCTTCCGCGAACAGCGCCGACTCGAAGAAGATCGCGGCCATCTCGCAGGCCGGCGCGAAGTCGGCCACGAGGCACGCCTGTAAAATGTCGCGCGCGAGCCATCGCAGCGTTTCACCCAGTAGCTCCAACTGCGGTCGTGCAAAGAACCACCGGAAGAGCTCGACGTGGCCGCGCCGCACGATGCTAAAGTCGATGGAAAAGTCGTGCAGCGCCGTGCCGTAGTACCACGGATGCGGCGGTGCGCGCGTCGGCTCGATGGGGAGGCGCAGCCGCGACCTGCGGTTCACGTCGTTCCAGAAGGCGATGTTGTCGAGCACCACGGGCCGCGCAAAGTGGCGTGTGAAGGCGTCGAGGTCGCCGCGCCACGCCGCCGCCACGAACTGCGCGTCCTCTGATAGCCCTGTGGTGGCCATGGGGGTCGAGTCTTCAGTCGGGTCCAGTGGTTCGTTTGGCCAGTCGGGAAATACTCATCCACGACTGCTTCAGGATTCGGTCAACATATCTCGCTTTTGATTGGCAAAACACCCAACAACTGACTGTATGTGACGTGTGAACGGATCCCCATCTCACTTTCACTTTCACTAGATTTAGTGAACTCTCCGATCACTCGTCTCGCAGTGGAGTACCGACGGCTCCTCGCCGTGACGATCTCTTCATCTGCGCGTGGGCTATGGGCCATGACCCACGGGCAGACACGGGCATGACTCATGGGCCACGATTGACTCTCGGCCGTGCCACAAGGCGGGCAATGTGCAACTGCTGATCGAGCAAAGACAATACACAGACGTAGATGCCCGCAATCGAAACGGAGTCCCAATGCTGCTACAGGGACCCACTTGCTACAGTAGGACGTTCTGAAGGCGCCACTAGAGCCAACATCGTCCACTTCAGTATGCCGTACAAGACGGGGATGACGAGGATGGAGCCACGTGATTGAAACCTTCGGACCCCAACGACTCGGTTCGCTTGAAGACAACTCGCAGCCGCCACCACGCCGTGGACAGAGCTGAGGAGGGGATATCTAGCTGCGTGCGGTTCAATGGCAGAACTGACCATTGGCCCCTCGAGGGCAGCGAAGGTCTCAATTCATCAAATTCAATCTCCCTGCCCTCCTAACAATTGATGTTGGTTATTTAGAGACCTTCTCTGCCCTAATCAGAGAGTCTCTGAGGGACAGCGAGAGATCTCTGAGTCAGAGACCTCTCGCTGTGTCCGTCCCGTCCCATCAACATTGGGAGTATTCACCAACCTTCTCCAACCAGAATCGCAAAACCCAACAAGGCGATGCTCGCGCCTAATGCCCACGAAGATGCATTTCTAGCGGCTGTGGAAAGCGACAATATGGACGCCGTGAAGCAGCATTTCGAGTCCCCCCATGTACGTGACACCGCTGCGCGATGGAACGCCGCACATCGCGCCAGACGTCTCGGGCAGCTACGGCCGGGTGAAATGACCTGCAATTGGGGCGCCTACTTGCTCGCTCATGGCCACGTGGAGGTTGTTCGCTGGCTCTTCCGGCGTGAGCAGCTTCATCTGCTGGGCGAGACGCTGCGGCAGATCGTGCGGTACGAGTTCTATCGATGTCTCGGTGATGCCAAGACCACAACGCTCGAGATTTTTGACGTCTTGTTCGAGTCACCACTGTTCAACGAAGTCATGGACCAGCACGAGCGCCTCGAGATGCTTTCAAACTTGCTGACAACCGCAGCAGGGCATGGGTCTAGCCGCTGGGTCAGCGTACTGCTCGCGTACGGCGCCGATCCGAATTTGAAGGGCCTCTTTCATACTCCGCTAGAAATAGTTCCCCATAGTGGGGACAGAGAGACGCTCAATGTGCTGCTCGCGCACGGCGCATGGCTCGAGGGTACGAATCTCCTCACCTAGCACACATCCAGTCAAGGAAGACCCCTCGTGGGCGATATGCTGCGACGTGGCGCAGACACCAATAGTGACTCAGCGAGAGGTGGCTCAGTGCTCCACCACGCGTCGAGTTTTTGTATTCGCGGGACAGTGCAATCGCTCATCTACGATGGATTCGCCGATATCGATGCGCGTGACTCCTTTGGTCGCACGCCGCTTATGGTCGTGGGTGCTGAGGCACGCGCATCTGAGCACGAGATCACTTCACTGCTGGTGGATGCCGGTGCGGATGTCCACGCAGTTGACAATGAGCTCGGTAGTGTGCTACACTACGCAGTGGGACAACGGCGCGTGGCATGCTTGCCCCTCTTACTCGAGCAAGGCGCCGATCCGAACCATCGAGATGCCAAGGGACAAACGCCAATGGTGGCGCTTATGGCTCGCGTGCAGACCCGCGTGAATGATATTGAACGTACCGTATTGACGCTGCTGCTGCAAGCCGGAGCAGATCCGTTTCTTGAGGACCACGCTGGCAACTCTGCCCCGCGGTTGCTCGATGTCCGAGATCGGCCGTGCCTTCATGCGAGAGAAACAAGCCTTTTCCCGCCGCGCTTGATCACCGATCGACGCTCATAACAACGTGTGCGCCGCCCAAAAGACAACAGTAAACGTAATGGAGCGTTTTTCCCGATCCAATGGGCGGATCTGTCCATGAGTTTATCCATGTTCAGTTTGTCTTTTATTAACCCAATATGCACTTCATTCAACTTGAATCTTGCGCTTCGGTAATCCTCCCGTACAAACGCGCTTGTCTACGATCATTCGCATGCGCCATTCACGCAAGCGACCAGTTTATCAATGCCATGCCTTTGCCTTGTGAATGTTCTCGTGTACTTGTGATCTACTGCGAGTGGTTTCCTAGCGTTTGAGCTGTAGCTGTAGCTTGTCGTCGTGGGTCTTGCAGTTCCAGCGGCGGCAGAAGACCCAGTGTCTCTTTTTCTTGAGAAACCTGGATGCTCCTCAAACCGTGAAAGGCGGAGTGAAGGATGTTGCTTTGAATTGCGCGGCACAATCTGTCTGGGACAAGACCCGAGATCCTACCATAGAGATAGAGAGAGCTTCTCTGTCCCCCGTCCCGCCTCATCAACGGTGGTTTTTCAACCACAATCACAAACCAACAAGACGATGCTCGCGCACAATGTCCACGACGATGCGTTCCGGGCGGCACTGGGAAGCGGCAACTTGCACGCTGTGAAGCAGCACTACGAGTCTCAAGAAGGACGTGACACTGCCGCGCGATGGAATGCCGCACTTCGCGCAAGACGCCTCGGGGGAGCCTCTTCCGGCTGAAGGGTACAAAAGTTGGGGAGAGTGCTTGCTCTCTCATGGACACGTGGAGATCGTCCGCTGGCTCCTTGGACGCGAGCAGCTAGATCTATTGGGCGAGACGCTACGAGCGATCGCCCGGTTCGGGTTCCGCTGCTGTCTCGGTGAGACCAGCACGGCGTCGGTCAATATTCTCGACCTCTTTTTCGAGTCGCTACTGTTCAACGAAGGCATGGACCATGACGAGCGCCTCGAGTTGCTTTCTGATCTGCTAAAAGCCGCGGCGGCGAGCGGCTCTAGCCGCTGGGTCGGCGTACTGCTCGCTTATGGCGCCGAGCCGAATCGAGAGAGTGACTTTGAGACCCCGCTAGAAGCAGTTCCATATATGGGGGACAGCGAGACGCTCCATGTGCTACTCGCTAATGGCGCATGGCTGGAGAGCAGGAACCTGTCCAGCGAACATACGACCAAGCCAAATTCCTCGTGGGCGAAATGGTGCGACGTGGCGCAGACGCCAATCGTGCCTTAGCGAGAGGTGGCTCAGTGCTCCACCACGCGGCGAGCTATTGCTTTCCAGAGATCGTACAATCGCTGATTTATGATGGATTCGCAGACGTCGATGCGCGTGACCACCGTGGTCGCACGCCGCTCATGGTTGTGGGTATCGAGGGCTAAGTTTCGGATAAAGGTACATCCGAGTACGAAATCACTTCACTGCTGGTGGACGCCGGTGCGAATGTCCACGCAGTCGACTACAAGCAGCGTGGTGTACTGCAGTACGCCGTGGGACAACGACGGATGGTGTGCTTGCCCCTCTTGCTCGAGCAAGGTGCCAATCCAAACCATCGAGACGCCAAGGGACAAACGCCAATGGTGGCGCTCTTGGCTAAAGAGGGGATATGTCAGGATGGTGCCTTGGAGGCCGTGTTGACGCTGCTGCTGAAAGCCGGAGCAGATCCGTTTCTCGAGGATCACACTGGCAACTGCGTCTCGCGGTTGCTTGACATGTCCGAGGTCGGTCGTGCGTTCATGAGAGAGATACGAGCCTTTTTCCGTCGACAGTTGCCGACTGTGAAGCGCGAGACGAAGGGGCAGTGAGTGACACTCGCCAAGATGCATACGGAGGAGCTAGCGATTGTCAGGAGCCTGGTGGAAATAACGAGTAGCTATTGTATTCAATTCATGTACGTACGAGCCCTAGCTACACGAACGGCAATGATGCGGTGCGAATATCGGACAAGGAGAATGAAGAAGCACACGTCACAGATTTAGATATGTTTTGGCCAATGACACCGGTTTATCAAGCATTCTATGTATGTATTGGTTTTTAATAATAGGAATTGGAAGCCTTCCTGGGCATGTGGATATGTGACGTGAGAGAATATGGATGATGGAGGTCGCGACGATGGATTGCGAACATCTAGCGTACAGGTAAGAGACTTTCACTGTCCCCCGTCCCACCCCTTCAACGTCGGCAGTATTCTTTGAGGTCTCGTCGTTCATTTATCGATCACAATCGCACTACCCAATAAGACAATGCTCGTGCACAATGCCCACCAACATGCGTTCCTGGCGGCAGTGAAAAGTGGCGGTTTGGAGGCCGTGAAGCAGCATTTTGAGTCCCGAGAAGTACGCGAGACCACCGCGCGATGGAACGCTGCACATCACGCCAAACGCCTCGGAGAGCCAGGTTCGAGTCGATGGAACTGCCTTTGGGGCGCCTACGTGCTCGATCATGGAGACGTGAAGGTCGTCCGCTGGCTCTTTGGGCGCGAGCAGCTCGATCTCTTGGGCGAGACGCTACGGGCTACCGCGTGGTACGGGTTACGTCGTTGTCTCGGTGAGACCAGCGCGGCGTCGGCCGAGATTCTTCAAGTTTTCTTGGAGTCGCCGCTGTTCAACGAAGTCATGGGCCATGACGAGCGCCTCGAATGGCTTTCGGTTTTTCTACAATCCGCGGTGTCGCGTGGTTCTGGTCGCTGGGTCGGCGTGCTTCTCGCGTACGGCGCCGACCCGAATCGAGAGAGTGACTCTCACACCCCACTGGAAGTCGTTCTCTATATGGGAAATAGAGAGACGCTCAATGTGCTACTCGCCAATGGCGCATGGCTAGAGGGCAGGGACCTCCTCGCAAACCACATAATCGGCAAAGCGAGATCCCTCGTGCCCGACATGGTGCGACGAGGCGCGGATGTCAATCTTATCTTAGAGATGAATGGCTCGGCGCTGCACTACGCGGCGACCCATTGCATTCGCGACGCCGTGATATCGCTGATGGATGAAGGATTCGCCGATATCGATGCACGCGATCACTCTGGCCGCACGCCGCTCATGGTTGTCGGCTACGAGGGCTGGCATTTGGAATCGGACTCAGATTCGGACTCAGATGAAGCCGCACCCGAGTACGAGATCACGTCGCTGCTGGTGCGCGCGGGGGTCGATGTCCACGCAATTGACGATGAGCGGCGGGGAGTGCTGCATTACGCGGTGCGACGACAGTGTGAGACGTGCTTGTCCATCATCCTCAGGCGAGGTGCCGATCCGAACCATCGAGACACGAAGGGACAAACGCCACTTGTGGCGCTCTTGGCCAAAGAGGGGATCCGTCTGGATGGTGCCAGGAAGGCCGTGTTGGCGCTGCTGCTGGAAGCCGGAGCAAATCCGTTTCTCGAAGATCACACTGGCAACTCTGTCTCGCGGTTGCTTGACAGGTCCGAGATTGGCCGCGCGTTCATGAGAGAGAAAAGAGCCTTTTTCCGTCGACAGTTGCCGACTGTGAAGCGCGAGACGAAGGGGCAGTGAGTGACACTCGCCAAGATGCAGGAGATGAATGGTGGTGAGCACACGTCACAGATTTAGACACGTTTTGACCAATGGCATGTGTTCATAAAGCATTCTACAAGGGGTAGGAAGCCTCCTGATTGGATAAATTTCCTTCGTGGACATGTGGATATGTGACGCGAGAGAATGTGGATGATGGAGGTCGCGACGATGGATTGTGACCATCAAGCGTACCGGTAAGAGTCTTTCGCTGTCTCACCCCTTCAACGTCGACAGTATTCTTTGAGTTCTTGTAGTTCTCATTTTCAACCACAGTCACAATAACCAACAAGGCGATGTTCGTGCACAGTGCCCACGAAGATGCATTCCTGGCGGCAGTGGAAAGTGGCGACTTGGACGCCGTGACGCAGCATCTTGATTCCCAAGAAGGACGTGACACCGTCGCGCAGTGGAGTGCCGCACAACTCGCTAGTCGGCTCCGGGAGCCATGTCCAGCTATAGGGTACCACAACTGGGGTGAGTACTTGCTTGCTCATGGAGGCGTTGAGGTCGTCCGCTGGCTCTCTGGGCGCGAGCAGCTAGATCTATTGGGCGAGACGCTACGAGCGATCGCCCGGTTCGGGCTCCGCTGCTGTCTCGGTGAGACCAGCACGGCGTCGGTCAATATTCTCGACCTCTTTTTCGAGTCGCTACTGTTCAACGAAGGCATGGACCATGACGAGCGCCTCGAGTTGCTTTCTGATCTACTGAAAACAGCGGCGGCGCATGGGTATAGTCGCTGGGTTGACATACTGCTCGCATACGGCGCGGATCCGAATCGAGAGAGCGAGTTTGAGACGCCGCTAGAAGCTGTTTCCTATAAGGGGAACATAACGCTCAACGTTCTACTCGCCAATGGCGCACGGCTCGAGGGCCGGAAGCTCCTTGCCACACACATCTACGGCAACGCGCATTACCTCGTGGGCGAAATGGTGCGACGTGGCGCAGACGCCAATAGTTTCTTGGAGAACGGCGGATCGGTGCTTCACCGCGCGGCGAGCTGTTGCATTCTCGAGGTCGTGCAATCACTGATCTTCGATGGTTTCGCAGACATCGATGTGCGCGACCGCCGCAACCGCACGCCGCTCCAGGTCGTGGGTCTGGACAGGCACTTGGGGTACTATGACGGCCCATTCGAGCGCAAGGTCATGTTGCTGCTCCTGGATGCCGGGACGGACATCCACGCAATCGACTGCGAGCGGCGAGGTGTGTTGCATCACGCCGTACAACGAAGGCGTGTGACATGGCTGCCCATTCTGCTCGAGCAAGGCGCCGATCCGAACCAACGAGACATCAAGGGACAAACGCCGATGGTATGGCTTTTGACTCGAGACTGGGAGCGTATGCGCTATCGTGCTGTCGATCCTGCTGGAAGCCGGTGCAGATCCGTTCCTTGAAGAACACGCCGGCAACTCGGCCCCGCGGTTGCTCGCCAAGTCCGAGTTTGGTCGCGCGTTTATGCGAGAGAAACAAACATTTTTTCGTCATGCCTGAGCACTGGTAGCGTTTGGTCGCCGACTTGGACGCGCACAGCGTCCCGACAAATGTTCGAGCCGCTAGACACTAGTCAGTCAACGAACTAATATATTGACCTTCTCAGCATACCGACGAATGGAACTGAAACTTGAAGGCCATTTCTTGTGGAGGTGGGCCCAACGTCGTCTAATCTACTTGGTCTGCGTACCGCCGGGTACGAGCGACGCATGGAGATTTCGGAAGCCGAAGTTGTCTAAGAAGAAGGACTACTGTACCGAGTGCCGCCGCACGTAAAAGCACTCCACGCAGATCACACAAGCGGCCGATTGACCACCATAAGGATGCGCCTCAAACAACGCAACGCAACTTGTGACCTGGTTTCTTAGAGCTGCAGCTGGAGTTTGTCGCCATGGGTCTTGTAGTCCCACCGGCGCTTGAGAATGTCCACGAGGCTCTGCCTCGTCATGGTCGCGAGCTTGCCGTCGCGGATGAAGCTGCCCACGTTCTCGGGCGGCAGAGCAAAGATGTTGGCGACCTCGTGGAGAATGTCAAACATGGCGTCGATCGCGTCGTGGCGGTAGCCGCGAAAGATCTGGCGATAGGCGTTCACGTCACGCAGCAGCATACACGCTCCGTCGGGATCGAAGCGGAACTTTTGTAGGTGTTGCAGGTAGAGATCTTTGAAGATCGAGCTCAGTCCGATGAGGAACCGATCCCTGTTCTCGGCCAGCTACGAAGAAGGCAAAACAGGGGCCTGTCAATATCATCACCACGCATCTATCCATGAAGCGACTGCCTCGGTCGCTGAAGTAGTAATACCAGCACGCGGGCAATAAGCGCGACGAGCGGCTGCAAATAGTCGATGCATTTCTTGCACGCGCGCGAGCATGAGAGCGACATGTTGGTCTCGCTACCGATAAAGTCGCTCTTGTCTTGCGTGGTTGCCAGCATTTGCGCGAGCGTCTTGTCCACGACCGTCAGCACTTGCTGCAGACCGCCGGCGATCGCACGCTCGAGCTTTTCTGAACACTTGCGTTTGCTCTCGTAGCAAATACTACGCATGTGCGAAGGGTCAGTGCATTCTAGTTATTTCGTTCCAGCGGCTGGCACGTACGTGAGCTGCGTTGGCCAGTCGCCAAGCATGGGCGAGATGACCGTGTCAAATTGGTCGTCCACAAAGTCGATTCGCTTGAGCACGTGCTACAGTATCCCTCCCTAGCTGTAAGCTCCACCAGAGGTAGTTATGATGCGAGTATCGACGCACCTCAAGTACGGAGAAGAACTGTGTCGCCGAGTTGGCCGAGGCCAATGGTTCCTGGAGTAAATCCTTGATCATCGCCAAGAGTTTCTACCATGCAAGCAAGACAAACGGATCAGTCAAGTGGCCCTTCCCCCTAACGAATCGATAAGCACGCACGGCAAGGTAGTCCTCCATGAACGACGCCATGAACGACGAGAAGAGCTTGGTGATTAGCTCGCCGCGCATCTCATTGTCCTTGAGGATGATGTCACATCGCTCGAGCGCGTCTTTCATGCGGTCTGCGTACTGGAGCGCGACGTCGTCGTCTTGCGCGATCGCCAGCAGCGACTCGTAGAACGCGAGCACGGCCGACTCGGTCGTAGCCACGGTCGTGGCAGGTGGAGCCACACTAGAGGCACTGGCAATCTCCTTTTCGAGACTTGATGACGATGGTGTGGTTGGAGCGAGGCCATTTGTCGACGGCGTGTTGGGTGGCTGCAGTGGTGGAGGTGGCAGTGAAGACGATGACCCTCCGGTACTAGTACTATTGTTCTTGTCACCGGTCTTGTCACTAGCCTTGGCCGCTTTGGCCTTTTGTTTGATCGGAACCACAGGCGCCGGGAACTTCACGGCTGCAAACAGCTCACGGAACTGCGTCTGCACGAGATCGAGCTCGGTTTTAAAGTACCGTTGCCGGTGGCTTCCAAAGAGTGAGTGGAGCTGCAGTGCGAGGAACGCACGCATGCGCTCGCGGTCACCGAGCTGCGACGCCGGCTCGAGCGGCGTGGCCGCGAGCTCGGTCGCTTCTCCCAGCGGACTATACATGCCAGCATTGGCGACGGGCACAACGCGAGCAGCCTGCGCACCTGCAGCCGAGGACAGCGATGGAATCTCGAGCATCTCGATCTGCTGCGCGAGCGAACATGTGCGTTCGTACGCAGCACATAACAAGCGAACGTACTCGGGGTTCGTACTACTGGTTGACGCGGACGACGAGGACGTCGACCTGGTACTCAGCATCACGTCGAGATACGAGAAGATCCCAAACGCCGGGTCGTTGAAGAGCCGCTCCACCAGCAGCTCCCGGATCGATGTGCAGGTCGCGGCCGGGAACACGTGGCCAATCACGACAAACTGTTCGTGGCAAATGCTGCGGATTTTACTGTAGAGCGACTCGAGATCCTGGATCGGATTCAGCGACGACGCATCGTCCGCCCGCGCCGACTCGACGCTTTTGGCGAGCGCGTCTTTCATGATGTTCCAAACGTACCGGTCGCTCACCTTGTCCTTGTCGTTGTACTCGATCAGCGACTCGGCACACTTGTGCATGATCTTGAACTGGTCGCGCTCTTGGGCGTCGCTAAACTCGGCCAGCAGGTCGTTCTCAATGGTCTGGCTGAGCCGCTCAATCTCGTTCACAGCCATGCCGATCGACGGCGCTGAGAGTTCGGTCGAAAACACGAGCATCTTCTTGACCACGCGCGCGGCCTCGTGGAGCTGGTGCTTGTCCTGGAGCGTCGTGAAGAGTCGATTGTTGGACCGCGTGAGTTTGCTGTTGGGGTCGTTGAGCGCGAGCAGGGCCTCCATCATCTCGTCCGTGTCGAGCACGCGCGTCCTCTCCTGGTCGAGCGTCGCGAGCTTGTCACCGATCACGACCGCCGTGGAGCTCACCTTGGTGAACCGCTCTTCGAGGTCCTCCATCTGCACGCAAATGTGCTACTCTCGATGAAAGAGGGCCGATTAGTCAGCATGTCTCGACGGCACGAGAGAGATTGGCTCACCTGGAGAAGCTGTTCGGGGTTCTTGAGTCCGTCCTGGAACTTGGCAGTGACTTTGAGGTTGTCCTTTTCCAGTGCCATGATGCGGTCCGAGATGGCTTGGCGGTGGCGCACCAGTCGCTCGATCGAGTCGGCCAGCACGGTCTCGAGCTCGTTCATCGACTTGGTTTGCCGTGTGAACGACTCGGTCCTCGACCCAGCCGCCACTGCTGAAGACGACGGTGACAGCATGAGATGCCCACCTGTTCCACCATTGGCGGCGCAACTCGTGCGCAGACTCGTGCGCTTGGGTGGCGGTGCGGCCCACGTGTTGGCCAGTAGCTGGTCGATCATGGTCTCGGCGTCGTACGGCACCGCGGCCGACGCGCCCCAGGCGTTCAGCAGCTTCTCCAGCTCGTCACTGCGCACGGCACCCGTGCTGTCAAGCGCATTCGTACTGTCGCTGTGTGGGCGCATGGACGCTGCCACTGAAGCCGGCGGAGGAGCCATCGATCTCCGCAGATCTCCAATAGCGACCTTTCCCTCGAAAGATCACGGATCAGATATGATTCCATATTCGACTCAGATTCTAACATCAGCCAAAAAATTGATATGATCTGAGTCGGATTGTGATACAGTTATGTGTGGGTTCAGGATTGTACGTCCTGGTTGGGTCAAAATCGAGTCGAAGAGAAGCCTTCGCAGTGAAAACTAAACCTCCCTGGGTTTTACAACATATACAAGATTATTATGATAAAAACAGAGGTAAAAAAAGATGTCCGATTGTATAGTGTCACTAAAAACAGGTCTTTTGGATCCTCCCATGAGTCGCTGGATCGTCTGCACTGGCTCCTTTCGGCTCCTTTTGGATGGCTTCGCTTGCGCCACTCGCGAGAAAGCTGATACAGAATCTGTACAGAATGAAGGGTGCTCAGCTGCCCTATTCGCACTCCTTTGTGTGAGTGGGACTTTAGGATTTTCTAATCTCCTGAAGTCCTCTCCTCCCTGGACGTCCAGACGCAGCTGGCACAAGTCTGTCTCATGTTGAGCGCCCAGTTGTCGACAATGGAAGGCCGGCTGGCCAGCGGCCACGCGGCACACGCTCGACCAGAGCCTGTGGTTGTGCCATCGATCCATAGAGTTCTCTACAGGGGTTACACGCGCTGATCAGCACGTGGGTGTTGATGTGGTCGCGTCGAAAATTCATCAACAGCATGGCCTGTAATATCCTGTACTAGCGTAACGTAATGGCCACCGAGAGGGGTTACGCACGGGGTTCGTATGGGTTGCATGGGCGTCTTGGAGTCAAACAGAGAGGGTTTGTCCACCAATGTGGCGTCGACCAGTCAGTCAAGATACTACTACTGCAGAACCACGAGACGTCCCAGCCATTTCCTATCCACCAATCCAGAACGACGACGCGAAGCCAATTGACTCAATTTCTTCTCGAGGTTATAGTGGCGTAACCCTTCGGTGAACGTATAATACGTACAGTACGTGTGAAGCTTCAAATTCTACTGTACTGTGGCTGCCTTCAGCCCACATCAGCCAAGCTTCTTGGCTTCCTTCTCCACTGTCGTGGCGGAGCCGTCGGCGGAATCTCTCTTGGTTTCTCGCAGCCTGGCGTTGGTCCACTACCAATGATTGGTCTTCTCACCTTCCGCACCCGACACTGATTTGCGTGCTAGCCACCAAAAGTTTCGAACGTGGTCAATTCTTTCCCAGTGGGAAAAGAGTGACCAGTTCAGAGAAACCCCCAGTGTGTGCAAACGGCGAAAACCTGGAATTTCGAATGGATGGGGGGAGCGTGGCGATGGAGAGAACTGGATGATGGCGAGTGCGTCATCGTGCCATAGCGCCATTGCACCGGATTCGCACATTGCTATTCTTGCTGTTAACACTGTGGTGACACAGGCAAGATCCTATTCATAGCGACTGGAAAGAAAGATCCCCGCAACTGAAGCGGAAAGATCCCAGCGGCTGAAAAGAGAGCTTGAGAATATCGTGCCGCCGGCTGAGAGAACCAGAGACGCGTGTTCTCTGTCCTGGGTTACGTTCTTGACGGCCTGTTCATTTCTTGAAACGTATATAATCTTTCCCAGTCCCCAGTACCCTCAACCCCAGTCAACTGGCAGACGCGCCACTTCTTTGCATACCAACTTCAAGTAGCGTGCCGTCTGGTCGTGGCGTGATCGCAATCCGCGGCGACCTCCAATCTTTTATACACGTCGCAGCGGCTGGTCCCGTGTTCGCTTAAGTACGAAATGCGCCCCATGGGAAAAGGCTGGCGTACCCCCCCAGCCACCCCTCATGGGGTCTACGCCTCATTACCCAAGACAACGCGCCGCCATCAAAGCGTAGAAACATTCCGCGCACGCCGCCTCTTCTTCCGCTCCTTCCTCCCGAGGCTTCGTCCCGTCGCTGAGCGGTATCACTACTCTATGGGATCCTTGCGTGGGATGCCGTCGCCCGTTGCGGCTACGCTACACTCGGAGCCGCCCAGTTACTCCGCCGACTCGAAGAAACGCGTGAGCAGTCAGCTCGGTGCCGCGGTGCGCGCCCATAGCGTCGTGGAACCGCTCGAGCCGCCCATGGCGACCTCGGCCACAGCGACGAAAAAGCCGCTGCGCAGCGACACGCTCGGGTCGGATGCCGCACGCGCGCCTGTGACCGGGCCCGCCGCGGCCATGCTCGTGCCCCCGGATGACTTGCCGCCGCATCTAAGGGAACACCTCATTGCCGTGAACAAGGCGACGACGCGGTCAGTGTCGTCCGCGCGGTCGGCGTCGACGTCGAGCGGCACGGAGGGCGAGCTGCTGCCGCCGCTCACCAACGTCACGGCTTCGAAGCGCGCGCACCTCGTGGAGAACAGCCCGCCCGTGGAGATCAAGCGCGTGATTGTGTGCGGCGCCGGCATCATCGGACTCACGACGTGCTACTACCTCGCCAAGCTCGGCCACGAAGTGTTGTGTGTCGAAAAGGAAGCGTCGGTCGGCACGCAGGCGAGCTTCTGCAACGGCGCGTTCCTCGACCCGGCCATGTACTCGTCGTGGGCCGACATGGGCAACCTCAAGCGCGCCAAGGCCTCGGTCGCGGGTGGAGGCGTCTCCCGTACGATCCTCGAAGTCTCGGCGTCGCAGGCCGCGTCGCGGTCTGGCGAAGCCAGTGGTTCGGCGGCTGATGGCAATGAGACCAAGCCGCTCGTGAGGCGGCCACGTCCCACGGCCTCGACCACTGCGGCGGCTGGCAAGTCGTCAGGCCGTGGCTGGCTCGGCATGGGCAAGCCCATGAAGATTGAGTTTAGTGCACTGCGGGATCCCACCTTTTGGAAATGGGGCTGGAAGTTCTACCGCAACTCGAAGAACAAGCAAAAGGCTGACGCCAACAGCCGCGTGATCCGCGAGCTCGGCTTTTACAGCATGATCAAGCTTCGTGAACTGCAAATGAACGCCAAGAAGGGCGAGCTCGAGATGGACGAGACGGCCGAAGGCACGATCGAGGTCTTTCGCAATGGCAGTGAGCTCGACCACGCCTGGGCCTCGGACCGCAGGATGCACTTGGAGGAGCTGGGCATGGAGCTGCAGCCGCTGGATCAACTCTCGGCCGAAGAACTCGAGCCGGCTCTGCGTGCCGAGGTGTACGAACCCGGCGCGATCCTGTCGGCGTACGGCTCGAGCGGCGACGTCCACAAGATGTGCCAGGCGCTCTACAAGATGTGTCTTCGCGAGGGCGTCATGTTTCGCTTCAACGCCGAGATCATTGAAGTGCTCTCGAACCGCACCCGTGTGATCGCGCTCCAGACGCGCCGTGGCGCGCTCATTGAAGGAGACGAGTTTGTGTTTGCCCTGGGCAACTCGACGGCGCCGCTCGCTCGCCGTGCGGGGCTTCCGCTCAGTATTTATCCCGTGAAAGGGTACGTGATCTCGGTGCCCGTGAGCCGAAATTTCAAGCCGCTCTCCCACAATGTGTACGCCGGTGGCCTCGCGCTCGTGTCGCCGCTGGGACGATGGCTCCGCATCTCGGGTGGCGTGGACTTTTCCAACCCGAAGAAAAGCCAGTCGAACCAGCCTCGATTCGACTGGCTGCTCGCACAGGCCAAGACACTGTTCCCCGAAGGGTACCTCAACACCAAGCAGATGAAGACGCATGTGTGCTGGCGGCCCGTGACGCCCGACGACGTGCCGCTCATTGGGCGCACGCACATCGAGAACCTGTTTGTGAACGCCGGCCACGGCTCCAAGGGCTGGACGCTGTCATTCGGCGCGGCCGCGCTGCTCGCCGATCTCATCAGCGGTCTGCGTCCGCAGCTCGACGTGTCCAACTTTGACCCGCACCGCGTGTAACGCCCCAAGTATGAATGGGTTAAACCCCTTCTCTTCCCCCGCTCGAGACAAGAAAAAAAGCACCCCAGACGTCCATGGACTCTTTGAACGAGTTTGATAGAAGCAATGACACAAGAAAATGGTCAACCGAGCGGGGAGAAGAAGAAAGAAGCATCGTGAACAAAAACGACCGAGAGATCTGCATGAAGAGAAGTAGACGACGTAGAAGGAAGATATGAGAAACCGGACCGGCCCCCACCGCGTAGAGTACGAGTAGTAAGAGACATTAGCACCAAGCAAAGCAGGGACGGCGTGACGCCTACAAGAGGCAAGCAACCAATTTTTTGCAGAGAGGAACAGAAGTAAGTTAGCAGAAAAAAAAGTAGTACTGGGTAGAGTGTAAGTTGGGTAGCATAGTAATTTACTAGTACCGGTACCAGTACTGGACACCACGTGCGGCACCGCGAAGAATATTCTTCCTCGTTACAGTTGGAACCATGCCTGCTCGGCGCTAAGCTCGTGAGGCGTGAGGGAGATCCAGCCGCTCGTGATGAACGGGAGAATTTGGGTTTCAAAGAATCCGGCGTCTTCGGTATGATGGAAGAACCACTCGGCACAGGCATTGCACTGATCCAACCGCAAGAACGGACAGGTCGCGTCGTCTTCGCCGCTGGGCAGCGGCTCCGCGGCGAGGCGAGCTTTCAGTCGAGTGTGGAGGCGTTCCGCGGCGAGAGTGACCAACTGTTGGTGGAGCTTGTGCAGAAACTCTTCCTGGACGCGTCCCGAGTAGGCGTTGAGCTCTGGTTCGCTGATCGGTGCTCGATTGTCGACCTGGAGAAGTTCTTCCAGCGTTCTAACGCGGCCGCGAACGTGGGCTATCCGCTGCTGTCTCATCAGGCGTCGCTGGATGAAATCCTTTGTTCCCGTCATCAACTGCCCGACCGTTGAGTGTCCCTGTGGCACAACAACGGCACTGTGCTCGTCATCAGTATCACATCCAAACTCGTCGCGTGTCAACTGGCGTAGATTCTACAAAAGGAGTTTGCCACATTGTTGGTACGTACAGTCAAGAACCAAGGGTATATGTGGTCCCACTCACCTCGTAGAGATGCTTGGCTTGAGCTGCTGTCTTCTCTGGTGTGGGCGCCACAGCAGCGCTGTCGTCGAACGTGAACACACGAAGCGGATGCACTACCTGATGGGAGGGGAGGCAACTGCGCTTAGGCACCAGTCCTCGCGGCGACACTTGCACTGGCGTACTACGGTGTGAGCTACTTCGATTCCCATGCCGCAGTGACCGCACAACAACAAAGTCTAGAGATGCTGGCGCGATTCGTGCATGTTCACGCTCGTCGACATCTTCTTTGACAATGAGACCCATCTGGATTGGAGAGGGCTTGATGGAAAGCGGGATCGGAAGAGGAGGCAAAATGCCTAGAGGAGGATTAGCGTTCGCCAGCTCTGAATCCTGTTCGTGGTCTGACGCGGACTCAGGGATCCCTCGCGCAGTTGAGCTTGGGTTGTTGAGAAACTCGTCATCATCGTCGTCCGCTGGACCACACACAAACATCCCGTAGGAAGGAGAGTCTGCTTCCAACGCGTTCGCAGACAAACTAGCAGTCGGGTCGGCTGTTTCGTTTTCGTTGGCATTCGGGGTGACGGGCCTTGGGATATCTGCCGAGTTGCTCAGTTGGAGAAGTTCGAACAACATATCACTTGTAGACTTGGTGCGAGTGGTCTGTAATTCCTCGTGCATGCTGGTAGTAACTGGTGACCTGGACATGAGGCTGACATCTGGACAGCTCGCTGGCGTCGAGCACGTGGCGAAATCACTTCCATGCATTGTCGCATTACTCTCGAGCTTGACCGTGCCGTGTTCAATTGACTCTGGCAGGATAGCAGTCGACTGGGCACTTGAATCGGTATCTGACGAAGTCGGTGGAGATGATGATGACGATGTTTCCCCGATATCCGGGAACTCGTCTGTACAGAACTCTTGAGCATGTGAAGAATCACGCGCCTCGTCTTCGGTGATATCAGGATACGCACGCTTCGACATTTCCCTGGTGGGGTAATCGTCAGTCGTCGTGTCTGCATCTTTAGATTGGAAGGACGAGTGCTCCGACTGGATCCCGACATCGACTGGGCTTAGCTCACAGCCGTCGGTAGTGACTCCCATATCCACGTAGCAAGCGACTTCACACTGGCAAGCCGTCTCTGCCAGGTCGGTACCACAGCACTCGGTCGATGTGGTTGAAGTCATAACAGTGGGAGCTGGATCCGTCATCATACCGAATTCCACACCTTGTACATCTGCTGATTCAGACTGACACGCCTCATCCGCCATACAAAGGACGACAGTGTTGGCTGCTGCATCCACGGTCTCCACCGCGGTTTCCGAATCGGTAGCAGTTGCGACCTCGGCTGACTCGCTAGTGCACTCGGTCGAGGCGGTCGCAGTCACGACCGCACGCACCGGATCAGTCGTCACTCCAAATTCCACCCGTTGGAAACTTGACAACTCGGATTGGCAAGCCCCATCCGTTACATGAATGGTGAGGCTGTCGGTCGATGCGTCCACGGCCTCCACAGTAGGCTCCAAATCTATGGAAGTGGCGACCTCGACTGTCGTGC
This sequence comes from Pythium aristosporum, assembly GCA_023337755.1. Lineage (NCBI taxonomy): Eukaryota > Oomycota > Peronosporomycetes > Pythiales > Pythiaceae > Pythium > Pythium aristosporum. The sequence continues at coordinate 28,139 of JAADXL010000367.1, forward strand.
TGACGGCGACTTCAGATTGGCAAGACACGTCCGCTGATTCAACCTCAAGACACTGGGTGAGCATGTCACTTGTCGCCACTGCATCTGTACTGACCGCAGCGTCCGCTAACGAGGCGAGATCATATTGGCCTGCTGCGCTCGACTCGCTGGCTGTGTCATCCTTACTGCCGACGGCAGCATCCGCCGTTGGCGACCACGATGCATCAGGCTGACACTCAGCGTCCGCGACTTGACCGACTATACACTCGGAAAATGCATCTGCCATATCGGCGATCGATTGACTGTCAGTGACGACCCCAACATCGACGCTTTCTGAGGTCGGCATATCATGCTGGCACGTTGCGTCCGCGGTTTCGACGAGGCATTCGGTCGAGCCGTCACAAGTTTCCAGCACGTGTTCTGGGACTGTGGCAATCTCGATATCTTGGAAGTGGAGATACGAAGCACCAAATTGGACGGCGCAGTCGATCGAGGGCGAACACAGGAGGTCGCATAAAGTCCCGGCCTCACACATCTCAGCGCCATATTGGACCCCGGCGTCGGTAGAAGGTGGACACAAGAGACCACACAATGTTTCTGCTTCACTCGTCGCCGTGGAAGGTTCGCGATCGGTCATAATTTCGGCATGCGTAGACTGCGATAATGACGCGCCGAACTGGACCGATGCGTCAACATGATCGATAGTGGGCGGTGATGGAGCTTCCTCGAAACAATCCGTCATCGTCACTGCATCCATGCAAGATATTTGCCGTTCTTCGATACCTTCCCCTTCGTGCTGCGTGTGAGCGTCCACGTGCGGCAAAATTGCGATCTCCGTCGTCATCTCAACATCTCGACAGTCATCGCGCTTGTTCTCCTTCCAAGCTCGCTCCGCAAGCAGGATTTCTTCTTCACGTCTGCTGGCTGCGACTTCCAGCAAACTGATTTGTTCCTGCAGACGCTTGACATCATCTAGAAGACGAGCAATCTCCTTCTCGTTCGGATTCGGGTGGACAGCCAGGAAGTCGCCACCCACGCTCTTCTCTGCCTTGGTTTGGAGGGCACGATTTGCGAAATGCAACGTGCTTATCGTCTCGTCGGCATTGGAGCCAAGGGAAGACACGCAGGCACTGAGGATAAACCAATAGTGAGCCGTGAGCGATAACCTCTAACGAAATTGCAGTGGTAATCACGTACATAATAAGTGCGCGAGCATTTCCACCAAGGCCATCGCGAAGCAGCCGGGTGAGTTTGGACGCGGAGTACGGAACTTGCGGATCAACTGACGAAGGGCGTAATGTAGATGAATCCTGACTGTTGCGTCGTTGGGACCTTCGCTCTTCAGCCAGAGCACTAATAACGTTTCCAAGCGAACTCAAACCCACTGTACCAGCAGGAAAAGATTTTAATCAGTGCCCGAATGACAGTTTTGAACACTACGACGTTGGACGGGTACGTACAGTTGTTATGGCTGCCCACTTGTTGGCGCGAGCCCTCGGCTTGAGCTGTCTTCGTGCGTTCACTGCCCGCGAGGTCCACAAACGTGACTTTTGATTTCTTCACCTCACTGTGGAACTTTCGCGATACCTCCATCGTGTACACCGCGTGAGACCGACTGGATGCATCATTCAGCATGGTCTGGCGAGCACGACCGGCGTTGAGCACCTCCAGGGCTTTGGCCAGTGTATCGACTTGTACTGAGTGCAAATTGTCCACCCATACACTGTGTGCGTCTTCGCGGATCGTAAGCGTTTTGTAAGAGCGCTCGACCAAAAGATCACGGAGTGTGTCGTGATGGATCTCCACAAATGTCACTCGGATCTCTCGAGCGCTCGGTTCTCTCTTGAGGTTCGCAAAGAGGTCGTGGAGAAAGCGAGGCATGAGGCCGCCATCGTCCGAGCCTTGGTACCGGCGCATCTCCGGTGTCATGATCATCGGCGGCGGAATGGAGGACGCGCGCTCCCGGCACGGCGAGGTTGAGGGCGTCGTGTTGAAGACGGTCACTTTGTTGCCCATGGTGTAAGTCTTGCCTGAACCGGTTTGGCCATAGGCCATGACAGTCACGTTGTACCCGTCCAGAAACTGTGCCATGAGCGGCTGCACCGCGCTTGCGTACACGCCGTCCTGCTTTGCATCGGCGCCAAACACGTGGTCGAACCTGAACTTCTTGGACTGTGACTGGTGGCGAAACTCGACAACGTTTGGTTCACACACGTGAGGCGACGGCGCCACACACGGGGAGCACGTCTCGTCCTGGGAGAACTTGCAGTCCGGCGGTCGTACGCGCACGGCCACGCGGATACGCCCGCCCGTGGAGCCGCCATTCGCAGACCCACGGCGCTGCATTGGACCACACTGGCGCTCGTGGAGACAAGTCGGTAATGAACCATGGACACATCGGGCCGTTCCGCGCCGTACCACCCGCCTATATTTGCTGGCTCCCTCCCCTCACATGGCGACGCATCATGGGCGTCCGGCCGCAACGTCGCATGGACTAAGATAGAGCTGCGCTCTCCATATTCAAGTTCAACCCCCACTAAATGATGATCACCATGATCATACCTCCATTATGAGGTACATGATTCTACAGTGGAGGGAGAAGGGTCGCACCCAAAATACACATTAACATCCAATCAGTATCAGGTTTTCACTCAATCATATCGTGCAAAAATACATAGATGTATTTCATTGGCTATAAATCAAAGCGTTGCACACAGAGTGATTGTCAGTCAAGTTTGCCGCGCGAGTCGGGGGCAATCCGTAAAGGAAACCTGCGCAAG